>SNQN01002583.1:47306-68891 GCA_008642245.1 Bassia scoparia | reverse complement strand
TATTCGTCCAACATAAAAGGGCTTAGTGTTGAGAAAACTGCAACTAGAAGAGCATACTATTAGTACAAAGTATTGAAAGATTGTTAACGACTAAAGTGTAGAACTAGGAAATTAAGCTTTAAAATCAAGAATGAAAACACCTAGGGGTAGGGAGGCTTTGCCCAATCATATGAAGTGATCATGTACACAAATACACCAGTTGGTCTCTGCAGTAAATTCTACTAGATATGGTGGAAGGTATGTATTTGGATGAATTAACGACTAATGTAATAACGATGGGAGAGTGATACATTCATGATCTCCTCTAATATTCAAATCGACAGAAATCCTTTTCCCCATCCCATCCTTTCCATTATCAGACGCTTATCAACACTCTCGAATAGTCCTTCTGGTTGTTGGCATTATTCTCAAGAAATGACCTCAGATTCAAAAAATGCAAGTCAATAATTAGAACCAACCTCATGTATCTCAGTTCCCATTAGTCAATGGGACAAATCAATTCCAAATCTACAATATGTAGCCTTACAACTGGGCAGTCTCTCTCTCACACTTTGGGGGATCAAGTGACGTATAAGGCAAGAGATGTAGAGTAATTAGGTTGAGCTGAATTCACAGATTGCGAAAACACGCAGGGCAATGCTATTCATATGATATAGTTCCCCTTTGAGAGTTATAAATAAGTGCATATGCTGAGGATATGTGTGGCATGTAAATCGAATTCTACGTCAAAGATATTTTGGTGTCTTATACCAAAATCCAAATCCTCCTACGAAGCGAAAGCTAACCTATCTCAATAGATCTCTTATGATTTGGATGTTCAAGTTTTTCATAGTACTATAATCACATCTTAGAAACTATAGATCATAAGAAATAATCATTGTATGCATGACAGGCAACTCCCTTGTGAATTATCAAATACTGAGACGCATATCGAAGAATGTGGTTAATATTTATTCAATATGCATTCTAGAACAATCCAAACACTATAATATCGCTCACGATAAAACTATTGTTGAGAGAATCTAGATTGATAACTCTTTACACTCGCAACACAAACATTAAAGCAAAGCAATAGAGGAGCATAAAGGAAAAGAAACAAACTGTGTTTTGTGTATTTTTTTGTAGTTCCATGACGCACGAAGAATCTAAATGGAACAACTTAAGAATCATCTTAGAAATAACTGATTCAAGTCGCCTTAATCTCAAGACTCTCTACTTTCTTATCCTTCCTATTAGCTCATATTGCAACAAACTGTTTATTAATGAAAGAGCTACAAAACTATATGACTAGAGAATATGGACGTACCACAGATTTCATCCTTTGCAACGAGTAGAGCTATAATTGGATATTATGCGAAACTTGAGGCAAATGATTTAAGAAATGAAGGAGTAATCACTAGATGACTAATAACCACAAGCAGTTTATCCATATGAGATGGATATAATGAAGTGCAAAAGGATGACTCCGAGATTAATCTGAGGGGAAGAATCTACAATATCTCACAGTTTGATTTTGGAGATTTAGAAAAAGAAGTTGTCCTACACATGTTTCGATCTAGAGTGCAACTGTTTTTCTCTCTGCAAGTAAGTCCACACTTATACTCATTTAATAGAAGCTATCGATTAGATTACGCATGGCTTAATAGAACGAAGATTACAAGATTGGCATTACGATTACCAAACGGTGAGTCAGCATGAACGTCCAACTTCTGCACACGAGTATTAGGGAGGTCCAAAGTCAAGAAGGGCTAGTGATGCAAAGCCCCAGTAGGGTCAACAAGGCACTACAGAGTCATGCAGCAGCAGTAGAAAGACCGATCATAGGGAGTGCCGAATAGAGAGCGCTGGCATAGACAAGATTCCGGCAGAGAGTGCCACAACGCATGCATATAAGACAACATTTATCGCCTCTTAGGGGTGCCAGCACTCACGTAGAGTTGGTTTTTCGCCCACCCCAATTCCCAAAGCTCTTCAGGTCTTGGCCATACGGTGTTTTGTCTGCGATAGCAGGAGGTGAAGAGGATACAGGTGGCTAGGGCCTAATCGGTTCTTGTGGCACGCTGGGGACTTGTGGGTCCGGCTAGACAGTAAGGTGTAGTAAGCGCGGCAGCACTTTGAGGCCACGCGTTTAAAGCTGATATGCACCCGGTTATTTTCTATGCTTGACTCAAACAAGTGAGCTGCAGAGCGCAAATTGTACGGAAGCGAATTAACCGGCGGGCCAGGCTAAGGGGGGGCCCGTGATATACCTATGCAGTGAACTGTCATTCACCACGGTGTTGAACACACCCAAATAGCAGCGACAGCTAGCTTGGGGGCACGCAGGCTCGCACAGTTTATCGCCTACGCATTCAACGGTAAGCTTTATGCACGGCCCGGTACTCTTTATCAACAAAATTTTCAAGCAGGAGATCACAGGGATGACTCACTTTCCCCTTTTTTTTCTACCCTTTCAGGCTTTATGCAAAATCATATCTTTCGCATATCTTTACCTAGACATGTAAGGGGCAACGCTATTCGTTTTGAGCACGTAGATGTGGCAAGGTCTGACTGAAGTGGATCATATCTAGTAGAGACCATTGCTCTGGATGTGGGGATGTTGTGGAGACTTCTAGGAGCTCGTCTGGTCGATTCATTGTGTTCTCCCTTTATCTACATTTTTATACCTAATGTGAATAATCGCCGCAGGGTAGGCCAGACATTCTTGGTGTAGACAACGCTGCCTTTTCTGGCTGCTTTCGATCACTTCAATACAATAATGGGAGCAATCACAGTTACTTTTTCGGCTTTCTTGTTTGACAAGCTAGGCCTCGGAATTTATTAATTGACCTACTCAAGGTCCCGCGAATTCTATAGTAAATATTCATATTCCGTTCTGGACCTGATAGAACTATACGCTCGATGAGAAGAATTCTAACTGGTTTTTGTTTCATTGCCCTTTAAAATGCTGAACAGTACCTTGGTCTTTATAATTCAAGACCAATTGTGAAGAAGATAATTGTGTCTCAAGTAGAAGATATGATGTCTAAGGCAGAACTGTTATCTCGGATTGTTTCAAAGTCAATCAAAAACACTATTATCGAACTAATTTTATGGCTAATGAAACAACCTACTTTTCGACAAGTGTCTGTATATGCTGAGAAGCCTCATCATCACAAACTTCTGATTATATGGCAGGCTTCTTCTATGTAGACTCAACTAGAGTATAATTTCAAACAAATTAATTTGACAATTGACCGCTTAATATAATAGCGGGCAAAAGGGTCAGAGAAACTGCCCTTATGCTAACGTGAAAAAACCACTAAAGAGTCTTCGTCCAACTAAACTTTTTTATGCGCTTATAACTATGATATCAAAAACTAAACAGTGGTACACATGAACTATCCAATGATATTATTTTGTCCTCAAGATTGCGCTGAGAAAAATGATATCGAAAAACACACAAATAAGGCAAAATATCGAGCGAGGAGTAGAGTATTCGTAACCCAAATAATGCTGACAAAAAAATTTATTTTGCCTCGTACATCTTGTTATCATAACATCTTCCCCACACATCATTGCAAATCCACGTCTTTGCGCGATCTAGGCCGGTCCCGATCATGAACATCATCTAAGGAGCAAAGTACCAAAAGAGAGAGAGATATAGTAGTAACGAGAAAGATACTATAAGAACAGATAATATACACTATAACAACATTAACTTCGAGTTGTATATGTTGTTATCGCATAGCTGAAGTTCAACTTATAGCCAAAGATAGGATCTAATAGTCTCTTATACACACTTCGATAACCTCGGTAAGAAATGGCAAGCACGTGATTAGAGTCATCACTGCTGAGGGATCTTCCAAAGAGCAAATACATCACACAACTCTCACATCTAATAACAGCCAATCCAAGCAAAGGTTGTATTTTTGAATTTAAACATATACACACAAGGAACATATTTTTAAAACATTAGCGAGAATGTGACAAGACAAAAACGAAAGTGAACAATGTGGAGAAGAAAAACAAAGTGCGCCTTGGACAAGGATTCTTTCTCTGGACACTTTAACGGGACGCTAATAGGACAAAGTTAGTGATAGTAGTCAAATATGTCCCAATAGATTCCAGCAATGCAATGCAATATGTAATTAGAAACCTGTTGTTACGATCACAAAAGTAGCAACATTACAAAGCTTTTTGCAATAAATCAAAGGTCATTCATTCTCTCCCTCTACTCCAAAGAAATAAATCGCCGAACACTACCGTTTAGGCTTCAAGTACAAAAGAATATAATTGGTGACATCAGCTATACGATGACAAAGAAGAGATCAAGAACAACGTCAAAGAGCACCGATCTTTTATATTCGTGTAGTGAGGTATAAAAATCAATTGTAGTGTGCAATCCTACAGTACATTATTATTTCTCCGAACAAATTGAACGAACACCACCTTCGGTTGATCTTTCAAAAGCATTCCTATCCAAGATAGTAACCCGTCTCACCTACCTTTTTGTGACTCTATTCCCAAAGATCGAAAAGGTTCTTTTTTAGGTTATATCAAAAATACGAACAACGCACAATATCTAATTAAATGCATGACACATGTAACTCGTGGTGTTTAATATGTGTCTCATCTAACAAACAAAGAAAACAATAACTAAAGGCATTTGGCATAGTAAGTCAATAAATTCTTCATGCATCAAAAGCTAAGTTAATGCAGAACATTATAATAAGAAAATACTCATTATTATACAAAATGCGGTCATAGACATAAAAGGATCTAAGATATGGTAATGCTCATTTATAAATAAAATTATGTCACTAAAAAATCCAAATTCCTAAAATCAAATGACCGAAACACATCATAAAAATAATACTACAACTCATAAAGTACTATAAATATCTTCCAATGTGCTCTCAAAATCATCTAAGATACCAAAAATTCACACAATTTCAACAACATAATAGCAGGAATTAATATATTAAGGGCTTATTATTTAAGTTAAGAAGTCTTACAAATTGATGTGGGAATTGGTCACACAATTTAGGAGCGAGACTAGTGACAAAAAGTCAAGTGGAGTGAATGCGTAAGGGGTTGTAAATAAAAAATTGCAAAACTCGGTATCAATAATCAATATATTAAATAAATCAAACTACATAACAACTAATCAAATAAATTGTTAAACTCAGTAACATCAATCAGAATAAAATTACAACTCAGTACAATCAATCAAAATAATATTGAAAACAACAGAACTCAGCAAGAATCATTATATAAATAAATCAAAGTAAAATTGCAAAATAATTCTCAACAAATGAAATCAGAACTCAAGAATGACCGAACCCCACTTAATAAAATCAGTAAAATAAATTACAAAATAAAATTTACACAATGAAATAAAATTTACAATTGAAATAAAAAAATCTCAAGGCGTGGAGGTGACGGCCACGACTACGATGGCTTGAGGTGAGCAACTGTGACCAACGGCAGAGGTTGGTTGTTTCTTAAGCTGGCTGTGACTGTCACGGGAGGTGGCCGACTGTGACTGGAGCAAGGTGGGTCAGTTGTGACTGGAGCAAGGGTGGGGCCACTGATGATTGGAGAAAGGAGGTGGGTTAGTTGTTGATTGAGGCAGAGTGGGCGACTGGACTCGAGCATGGGGTGGGTCGCTGTAACTGGCGTGGGCTGGGCGGTTGTGTGTTGGACCGTTGTGCTGGTAGTCGAAAGTGAGAGAGCTGACGCGGTAGGTGGCTAGTAGGGTAGCAGTGAACGTCAATCGTGTGTGGTGGGTTGCAGCTGTAGGGGGGTGTAGCGGTACCGTTTGGGAGTGAAAGGTTTGTGAATGTGTGAGAGGAATGATATGTCTATGACGAGAACAAAGGAAAAACATATAAAATTCCGATTTTTTTTAAAAAAAATTTGGTAAGGAATGTCGTTGGCAATAAAATAAGTTTATTTTTTACGCAACAACATTGTCGATTGCTATAAATTAATATAAAAAAAAGCAACAACAAACGTCGTTGCAAAAAAGTCTCAAGAAACTATGATGATAACAATCGTATGCGTTAAAGGAGCCCCATAATTTCAGCCAACTCGCCTAAAAGGAATTTGGGGGGGGGGGGGGGGGCTAATGAAATTTTATCTTTTGCAACCGACATTGGTGTTGCTAATTTGATTTTAGCAACGACAAAATAAGTTGTTGCAAAACTTTTGTTTGGCGAAAAATTTACTTTTTTTGTAGTGCGTTTGTTGGTTACTTTTGTGATAATGTGGTGTTTTTTGCTTGCTCTTTTCAGAGAAGAATTGGCTGATTTTGGCAATCATTATGTTATTACTCGGGAAGACATGTTAAGTTTGGAACAAGGTCAAATGACAATGGCATTGGTTGTTGATTGCTTCATGAAGTTGTTGAATTAATTATGAGAATGACAACCATGATGTGAATATGTTTCCTCGATTTTTCTTTGGAACTAACTGCATGGTAATTGATTTTGTAATTTATTTGTTTTTRGTTTTTGTTAGTTGTTGTGTTTCTTTAATTAACTTTTGTTTTAATATTGTAGCTTCCTTTGATCAATGCAATAAAAAAAGGAGAAGAGGAAGGTCCAAATGTTGATGAATTATATCAAGGATGGAAGTTATGGATTGATCAGCGGAATATTAAGATGAAAATTGACTCTTGTGAATTGGTAATTATTGAAGTCAACTTTGTTTATTTATATTCTCTGTTTATATATATATATATATATATATTTTGAAATAACTTGTTTCATTTGTGTTTTTTTCCAGATATTCCTTCCAATCTTATATGAGAATCATTTTTCTTGTGATGTTGTCAACTTTAGGACCAAGAAAATTGACTATTTGGACAATAGGACATATAGTATATTAGTCAAGGGAAAGAAGAAGCCTATTGTTTGTTTCACAGCTGAGTCTACAGACTTCTATGTGGTTGTTAAACACATGGTATTTTTTCTATGTTCTTTTTTTCAATATTTTCTTAATTCTTTATATGTTTAATTCTAATTTTTGTTGTGTAATTGATAATAATTTTATTTTGTGTAGGTTAATTTTTTTTTTCAAGATTTGTGGTCAGTAGCGAGAATTACCGCAGATTCAAGGATATTGATATTACAAGATTTCCTATTGATAAGGTGCCATTTCCGTGGGCATCAGGTGGATCGAATGTTGATTGCGTTGTTTTTCTTTTGTACCATTGTTGTGCATTTTATGAGCAACTATTTAAAGCTCCTGATTTAAGTAAGGTAATTCTATTTTTATTATTTTAAACTAGTGTTTTATGTTTTATTGATTCTTAAATGTGTGCATTAATATATCAGTTACCTCTTTTTTTGGGTACTTTTTGTTTTTCTTGTTATTTCTAATGTTTTTTTTTTGTTTATGTCAAATAGGCTTTTGATCGTCGGGTGTATCATGCTGAAATTTGTGCTAATTTGGTACTAGCAAATCAGAACTTGWTTAGAAGTGAGGTGTTGAAAAAAGTTGATGCGTTTAATAAGAGAAGACYWGCTATTCTTCCATTGGTTGTGGAGCATGAAAAGGAAGAAGCAGCTAGCAGGTTGGAAAAGCTGAAAGAGGAGCAGAAACAGAAGGAGAAAGCTGAGAAGGAGAAGAAGAAATATCAAACAAAATTTTATACAGTTCCTGAGTCTGATGTTGAAGGAAATGTAGAGAAAAAAATTGATTAGTTTAGTGAGTAGTATTGTTTTTAGGTTTGATTAGTGTAGTGCATAGAATTGATTAGTGCTTATACTATTCTTTTAAGGTCTGATGATGAACAAGTTTATGTAATGTTTTTATGTCTTACTTTTCAAATTTGTGTACAATATATAGTATTTGGTTACTATTCTTTTATCATCTATCTTTTCATATATACTATTTCTGTATAAAGACTTACCTGTTTACTATGATACATATTTAGTTTGCATTTGAACTAATTTTATTTTTCTTGAATTTTTTCAGCTTTTAAGTATTCTGACTAACAGAAATATTGAATTTAAAAGGTTAGAATTCTTTATTTTGTATGTACTTACTTTTAACTTGTGTAATACCTTTTTCTTGACTTTCTTATCTATAGTTATGTTTTCATATGATAGATACTTTTTAGTTATGATTAACCTCTTTATTGGTTTAATAATTTTGTAGATTACTTATCTTTTCTTTTTGTTGACCTTTATAAATTTGTTTTTTGGTGAAAAAATCATATGCAAAAGAGTACTAAGATGTTTTAAATTAAATTTTAAAGAAAACATTAGCATACCATATATAAGGAGTATTTGTAACCAATTACAAAAGAAGTTAAATACATAGGATTTTGCTGCATCAATAGAAAGTATTGCAAATAACTTCTTTTATTTCATCTCTCTATATGTATGAATGTGTTACTATTTTTTTTTAATTCACTCTTCTTATATATACTTTCTATTATAAAGATTACCTTTTACTGAATTTACTACTTAGTTTTTGCAATTTGTGAACTAATTTTATTTTTCTTGATTTTTCAGGCTTTTAAGTATTTTGGACAAAAACAGAAAATATTGATATAAAAGTTAGAATTCTTCTATGTTATTACTACTTTTTAACTTTGTGTAATTAACCTTTTATTACTTCATTGTATCTATAGTATTTTCATATGTAGATACTTTTAGTTTGTAGTTTAATACCTTTTTATAGTTTTATAAATTTTGTTAGATACTTACTCTATGTTTTTTTATGCTTACCTTTATAAATTGTGTTATTTTTGGTTTGAAAATATATGCAAATAAGTTACGATAGCATGTTAAATTTAATTTTAAAAAGACCCATTCGGCCAACCATATAAGAGTATTTGTCAACACATTACAAAGAAGTCTAATCATTAGTTTTTGCACATATAAATAGAAAAGTAATTGACAATAACTTATTCTGAAATTATATTGAGTAGGCTTAATAATCAGTTAATGAACCATTATTCTACTCATCAGCTTGTGGTTCATTTCTTAAGTCTTTTTTTGTTTTGGTGTTTTATTTCTTGTCAAAAAAATCTTTTATCCTTTCTGTTTACTTCTTCCTTTGTGTTTGCTTGACTAGTGAATCCTGTCACAACAGTAGGTATTAGAATTATTTTTATGTTTCGTGTGTGTCTTGCCTGATGATTTTTATTTGTCTTGTCTGTCATTTCTTAAGGAGTGCTGAGTGTGGATTTTGACTATATAAGATTAGGATTGTTTTTTTGCGTCATTGCATTTTCGTGACGCCTGTTGTTACTAGTACGAAAATTCATCTACTCTCGCTGCCCTTTGTTATATTTCTTTCCTGTATTTTTATCTTGTTGTGTTACAGATTTTATCTAACCCCAATCTAGTGCCTTTTTGGAATTTTTCTTAGAAGTTCTTAATTATCAGCTTCATACTTTTGTTCCGTATCTCTCACTCAATATTCTGTCTCCTCTCTCTCCATTTTCATGCTATTGTAGGCTGTTGGACTTTCATTCCATTCATCTTTTCTCAAGTGCGTTTGTGTTTGTAGCTGTCTTAGTAGCTGTTATCGTGGTTTTAATTATCTCATCTATCCCATCTCCCAACTCGTTCATTTGACGAATTTGTATAGATATAGGTTATTTAGTATTTTTTTCAATACAATCAATTTAGAAAAAAGAAAAGGAAATACAAATTTTAATTTTTAAAAAATAATCACAATTCTATTAGAAATATAATGGTCTACAGTACCAAAGTTCAACCGGCTACTGGAGAGTTATGTATCGATAGTTTATGAAATGATTTCATAAAATTATCTCCTAATATCTCGATCCCATATAATGACTACATGTCTGTCCGACTTCATGTCTGTTGTACCATTTTATTCTATTCTGCTAAAAAGTAATGTATTTTTTAAAAAACTGTAAGTATATGTATGTAGCAAAGCCCCCCCCCCCTACTGTGAATCACATAGTAACATGCAAATACATGTATTAGAAAGTTTAAAGTCTCTGTAGAACTGTATGCTTACTGTGTTTTAAGTTCGCTATTTATACTCAAATTCAGTACTCAAATCCATTTCAGATGTTTTTCTTAACGCTGTTCATTTTCTCTCTAATTTTATTCTCTCTCATCTTTTTATTTCCGTTCTCTCTCTCTCTTCTTTTCTTCTTTCTTCAATTTGTTATCTTCTTTCTTTCTCTCTCTTCTTCTTTTCTTTTATCTCTGCTCTTGTTTCATCTTTTTCCTTCTTCTGTTCGTTTCAAATTTGAATGGAAACTACTTTTCTCTACTCTCTCTTCTTTTATTGTTATCTAGCTTTTGTCTCTTTTGTTTTTTGTTTTTTAAATTTAGCTGAATGTTTAATTGAATTTTGTTCCTGTTGAGTTAAAGGAGTTAGGCTCACAAATGCAACATTCAGCTGCTCAGGATGTTTGAATGCTTCGCATGGCAAGGTGTGATTCAGTCTGGAATATCAGACTAGTCATGATATGATGAATGCGCATGCAAGGAGTCGATTCAAATTTCGAAGTTGCTATTACACCTGAAGACCTTGATGCTTTCCCACATCTGCAATGAGATAATCTTGCTATCTACTCAATCTACTAATATTGAAGAGTTTCTCAGAAGTATGTCTCTGTTTAAAATTGAAGTAGTGCCGACTTTTCCAACATTCGTAGCTAGCCTTATGTGCCCCCTGTATTTTGTTGTTTATTTTAATTGTTAGCTCTAGACTCTGCGTTTTCAGACAGAAGGTACACTTAAAAATAACGAAATAGTAGACTGCAGAATTTTAGCACACACACAGCAAACATACAACCAATTCTCATACCAAGACCACGCCGTAATAGTGTCTCTCTATCGCTTATATATAAACCCACTGACGCGTTCGTCCTCCCATCTTATTCTAGCGGAATATTAAACAAGAACAAATCTGCAAACAATAAGAACCGATCCATTAACCTGTAACTTTGTATTTATACTATATTTTCTTCATGTTTTATTTTCGTATTTATTGGTTCATGTTCGCCCCATTTTTTTTGCATTATATTACTTCATTACTTAACTCTATTTTGTCTTGACCCACCGTGTTCGAACCACACACTCACAACCCAACTAGTTCGACTACTCAAACCCCCATCCACAGGAACCCCCAACCTGCCCCTTGTAATATTTCCCCCAACAATTTGATTCGAAATTTGTAATTTGGCTTGACTGAAACTGGGTTTTTGATTGTGTTTCGAATGTGGTTGCTTGTCCGTGCTGAGGTGATTGGAATGGTTGTGCTTAAATTGGGGTTATTGTGGGCGGTGTGGGCATGGGTAGGTGGGTGGTTACTCGGCGTTTACTGGGTCGATTCTGGAGAGGAGGGGGTGAATTGTAAAGGTTTAGTCGGTCAATGGTCGTGTTGTGTTTTGTTGCGCAAGTGGTGTCTGGTTGTTGTGTGTCCATAGTGGTTATCAAAAAGTAAACGGTACCGTAGAAATGTATTGAGATATGTAGTAAGACAGTCGAACATTATCTACCTTTGTTCATAGTATTATACTTTACTTTTGTACATTTTTTATAATCTCTGTTTAGTGTATTCTTATGATGCCCTTACCTTTTTTATGTATTTATACTTACTTTTTTGTTATTTTTTAATGAGTTATTCAAAAAGAAAATACAGAATATGCAAAAAGTAAACATATAGATTATTTTTCAGATTTGTGTTTCCTTTTTTTTTTGTGTTGAATTTCTGGCCTGCTGTTTTGTTTAAGAAGCAATTGATTATTGCATAATCTTCTTCTTCGTAGTCATCATGATCTTCTATTGCTTCATAATTTGCTAGCTGTAAATTCTGCATTGAGTCCTCAATATCTTCAAGTTCCATTGATTGTTGAGATGCGTCTGACTGCAATATTGTTGATGAATTTTTTGAAGAAATTGTTGATTTGTTTGAAACTGCACTTGATTTCATTTTTTCCAGCAATTCAATTGTGTTGAATGATTGTGCTGAAATTTTGTGTAATTTTATGAATGTTAGCAGATTATTCGAGTTTTGATGATTGATTGTTGATGAAGATTACTCAGTTGATGAAGATTGCTGAAGAATTTGATGACGATTGCTGAAGTATTTGATGAAAAAGTTATAGAATTGAGAGAGAAAAGTTGCAGGAATGGAGGAGGAGAGATTAAAGCTTCAGGCTTTTTTGGGGATTTGAATTAGATTTTTTAACTTATTTTGAAGTTTGTTATTTTGGGCCTTGGGCCATGTAATAAATGTAACGGACTGTTTATTTGTTCTGTTATGTTTGCAGCTAATTGATGTTAGTCTTGTGGCAGCCACAAGATAAATTATTTGTGGCTTACCTCATGCAAAATGCGCTGCATATAGATAAATCTCCAATTAACACAATCTAGAAGCTTCTGGAATCATGTGGCATATTCCTCCTTTCTAGAATTTTCTTGATTAATGTGGCACCCACATATAATTTGTATCAATTTTCTACTAGAGAAATCATGATCAAACTTGATTAATCCAAAGTGCAAATAAGTTGAGCGATTAAATTAGGAAAATTTGTCAACAACTACCCATTTTTTGTCAAACTTTGAAAACAACTACCCATTTTTTTTTTTTTAAAACAACTACCCACTTTTAAACAAATGTTTGTCAACCACGACCCATGGTGGTTTTCCGAGCACCAAAACCACCAAATGGCATTGTGGGCCCCACATATATCTGTTTTCAGTCGAAAATCTTCCCCAAAAACATGAAATGACCGTAATGCCCTTGTTTTTTTTTTTTTATCGTTCTTTTGTTTTACTTCTTGCTCTTCTCTTTTCATTCTCTTCCTTCCTTCTTTCTCTCCTATTGCGTGCCTTGACTCATTCACCCTGCTATTTCTTCTCTCTCTCTGCTACATAAACTTATCCTCACTCATTCACCCTCAAATTCTAAACAAAATTAAAAATTAAAGCTTGAAACCCTAAACAATGGCGACTATATTAGAGGGAGAGGACAATGTCACTGATGACATGTGCTCCTAATCCTCTCAACCTTCGACAACCGCCTCTCCAACATATCTCGACTCTCGTCAGAAACCCTTCGCCGCAGTTTCCGCCGCCACCACGACGCCGCCGCCTGCTGATCCTCTCGCGCGTCGCCGATCCTCTCGCCGCCGCTGATCCTTCTCGCCTCCGAGTCTCCCGCCTTGATTCCGCTGAACATGTCATCAGTGACATTCTCAAACGAATTGTGTTTCATTTCTGAAATTGCGAATGTTCTTGCATTATCACACTCTGAAATTGCGAATTGTCTTCTGTTGTGAATTGCGATTGCGTTTCCTTAATTGGCAATTTGCTTGGAAGCCGTCGAAAAGGTGAAGTGAATGAGGCGAAAGCGTTGAGGAATGTACATTGGATCTGTGAAGAAGGATGTAATGAGATGGAAGAGATGTAGAGGAAGTAATAAGGCGTCGCATTTGGGGGAAGATTCATTCAATGCCACTGGTTGTTTGAATCAGATTGTAGAACAAAAAGAGAGAAAGAAGAAAGAAAGAGAAAGAAGAAAAAAAAGAAACAAGAAAAGAAAAGAAGAAAAAAGAAAAAAAAATAAAAAAATAAAATGAAGGTATGAAGGACATTTCAGATTCTCATGAGGGGTTTTGCCGGAAAACAAACAAGAATGGGGCCACGTCGTTGGTGGTTTTTTTTAACCTGAAATCAGCTAGGGCGTGAGTTACAAAGTAACATATAAATAAGTGGATATTTTTTTAAAAAAAAAAAAAGGGTAGTTGTTTTTAAGTTTGACAAAAAGTGGTGTAGTGTTGACAAATTTTCCATTAAATTAATGCCACAAAATTTGGGCCAAGCCACCCAACTAAACACAAACACCCCATAAGTCAAATACGTAGTAATTCAATATGTTAATTACATTCCTAACTTGAGAAATAATATGCATGCATCTTAAGCATGGTGACGTCCTGATAGCAAAAACTTTACAATAATCATCCAAAAACGACCCATCAATACGATGAATTGAGCCACTAGTTTTATTTTATTTTTTTTTTTTCTAACAAATTTAAATTTAATACAAATCAATACTATTATTCAAACTTTCTTAGTATCTTCAAATTCTAGCTTTGTTTGGGTTGCTTAAATATAATTTTTCAAACAAGAAAGATCATTCATTTAAATTATACTCCGTAGTTGCCTCTATATAAATTGTAATTTTATTTTCTTTAAATTTCTTTAATTTCAGTCTTTATTTTCTTTAAATTTAAATTGTAAATTTAATTTTTACTTACTTTCTTTAATTTAAAATGTGAATGTGAATTATTTCAATTTAAATGTAAATTTTGAATTAAATATATGTTTCATGTTTCATTGTATGTCAGTACTACTTGCAAAAATTGGTATTTGACTATTTGTATTATTCGTTTTTTGCTTTGGTATTGGAATACTGAGGTATATTATAATGTACTGGGATTATAAGCTTAAAATAGTGATTCTTTACTGTAAATATTATTTTTTCCGGTAAATAATCAAACTTTTATTGCGCTCAAAGTTTACAACTAAGTTGGACTGCGAACAGGAAACCTTCCAGGCCTTCGAATAAGCTTTCTTTTCCTTTATTTCCCTTTTTATTTTTATAACTTTTATGGATGAAAAGTAATTTAAATTTAAAATATAAATAAAGAAACTAAATAAAAAATAAATTTACAAATTAAATAAAGAAAGTCAGTAAAAATTAAATTTAAATTAAATTTACAAAAATGATAGATGAATATGAATTGGGTGAAAGAAAATAAAATTTTTATGCAAGACAACTATGAATCTATGATTACAAATGAATCTTTACTTGTTTAAAAAATTAATATTAGACAACCTCAAAACAAAAGTAAATATTGATATATTTAAAGAGATTTGATAAAATAAAAATAGTGGCTCACATTCATCCGTAGTGGTGGGCGGTTTTTGGACGATCGTCATAAAGTCATCCGTCCTGATAGTTCCTCCGATGTTATAGCAACCTCTATGTCTGTTTGCTCAAATATTGATGCATGTGCATTGGTGCAAGTTAGTAGCATTAGATGCTTATTTTATGTTTTCCTAATTTGTTGTGCATATGGGGTAGATCGTGACTTGGATGGCTGGATCTAAGCATCGGGGATTCAAGCGAGGCAGGAGCGATCTGCGCCGTGCCGTAACAGTGGTCCATCTTTTAGAGACCAAACAATGAATGCAAAAGAACAAAGATCGTTGCCTCCTTATATAAGACCTCTCTATCCTTTAAGCCTACATTTCTAATCTATGTTGCACGGGGACGGCATGAGATTGGCGTACCGCGTCGTCGGGACAAAACGAGGACGGCTCGGGGACGCGTTGACTTTGCGGGGACGGTCAACCAAATCCGAGGACGTTTCGGGGACGCGCGTGAGTATCACATCCGTCCCCAAGGGCATTTTCTACCTATTTTTTTTTTTTTTAAAAAAATCACCCTTATCTTAATGGTTTATGTTCTGTTTTAATGGTTTATGTTTATTTACTGATTTTTTTTATTTATTTACTGATTTGTATTTATTTATTTATTGATTTTTATTTATTTATTTACTGATTTTTATAGCGTTTTTTTTCTTTGCATTCAAATAATTTAGAGGAATTACATGTTATTGGATTATTGTGATTTTGTCAATTGTGGATGAATTTTGTTAATTGTAATTAGTTATTGGAAAAATATATCAACACCATTCAATTATTTTGAAATTACAGTGAACTTAAAATGACAATTCTTAGTGTTTTGTTTTAAATGTGGTAACTTGTAGCAAACATTGGACTAAGTTATTTGTATTGCTATTTTATTTTGTTATATTAATATTTCTCTTTTTTTTTTGCAATAGTCTATTTTTTGTATAAAAAAAATACTCGTCCCCAAAACCGTCCCCGTACCTGGGAATTTTTGAAATTGCCGTTTCTCGTCTCCGTCCCCGTACCCGTATATGTCCCCGTACCCGTCTCCGTGCAACCTAGTTTCTAATTTTCTATGGCAAAAAATATAATGTTGGTTATAAATCAACAAACAATTGATGAACTAATTAATATATGGACGAATAAGATATACCAGAGTAGCTGTCTAGCGAACATGTGTTATTWTATGTGTACAATGARTATAAAAGCAGATTTGTATAGTATTTATGTAACTATCATCTATCAAAATAACAGACTAACAGTACACTACACCACGATGTACCAACGCTTAACAGCTTTGTGGATTAATAATTATCCATAACCAAAGCATGCATATATTAATACTCCCGTTTCCCATTAGCCGGCTTGTAACATGAAAATATTAAACATAACTCGTTCTACAGCCTATACATGAGAAATTTAATTTAAAATGTACGGAGTATTTTATATTAATTGCAAATTATTAATTATAATATCAATTTGTCATGAGTCTTATTTTTGATAATGTAATTGATGATTGAATATAGATTAAAGGGATACGTGTACGTGTAACATAACTAACATTTGATGGTTGATAAGAAWTGCCTAAATAGTGGTGCCAAAGATCCAATATGTTACATTTAAAAGCAACGGTGGTGTTTCGTGTAAATTGWTATGGAAGATTAATCTACTCATRAAAGATGATCATGAGAACTCTTTAACGYTAAAACAGAAAAAATAAAAATAAATAACTACTTTTTGGACGGGGATATTAGTTGGCAATAATAGTTACTGATGAGTTGTGCAATCCTTTCAGTCTTTGCATCGACAATATTCGTGAASTCGACTAATCGCACGTTCGTAGCTAAAAACATTGRAAAATAAATAATTCCAGCACATTTTGAACTCGTCTTACGTTTCGATAAACAAAGAACGAATATACTGATCCTATAAATATAAGGTGAGTTTATGAAAGGTACCACAAAATCAAAGTTTTTGATAGAATTATTTTGGCTTAAGTAGCAATAATAATTCGTAATTTGTAGCCTTCTGTAGTAAGTTTTAAGATGCTGCTTCTCATTTATTCTTGTGCTCCATTGTTGTTCTTAGGCGTTTCCTAAGAGCGCCTCTCTGCAGAGGAAAAAAAAACATTTATTCAGGCGTCAATTGCGTAATCCAGAAGGTATTGGACTCCTGGACGGTATGTAATTGCTCTCTTTCGTACCATTCTCTGTTTATTTGAATCAAAAACTTTAACATTTCTAGTCTTTTACAATAAAGCGTAGGTGTTTTTAACATGTCAGCATGTACACACATTATAACGACTAACATCAAAGTAACGAACTCATGCTTCAATCTTGTACTCTTGCAATGTTTGCAACCTAAAATTTTTTGAAAATTTAAACAATGTCGATAAAATTTGGTTTGAAACTATCATTTTGTTCAACTTTTGGAATAGCTTACCCATTATTTATTTTTTTAAAATAACTAGCCCCTTTTTTATAAAACTTTGGTAAAAACTATCATATTGGTTTTCAGAGAGATTTCTGATTCTTCGGTCGTGTGGTTCCATGTCTTTTCTATTTCTCTCGGTTATAATAAGACCCTCGAATTTGCTTCATATCTCGGTCAATTGGAATCCCAAAAAAATATTTTCGCTGGCTTTTTTCTTGCCGGAACCAAATGAGGTGTGGTTCTTACAAAAGTTTTGTAAAAAAGTGGGATAGTTATTTTTAAAATAAAAAATAGTGGGTATTATTTTAAAGTTTTTGCACAAATGGATAATTTTCAACAAATTTTTCTCGATTTATGATCTTATGGTGGATAATACAGAAATATGGGAGCGATATTAATTATTAACTATATATTATTACTATATTGTTATAGAACCATGCATTATATGCAACTAAGCACAGTGCATAACCATGGCATTTACTTTCCATTTGATTTAATAATTGTTTAATACTATGTATGATGTAAGATTTTAATTGTATTTATTTTTATTACACAATAAAAATGGTATTTGGGTTTTGTTTGATTCGTGCTCGGACGATTATTTTTGATATATAGTTTGATATTTTTTCTTATGTATACTTAAAATATAAGCATTTAAGAAGTGTTAAGGTGTAAAAAACATTGCATCAACTTATTTTAAGATGGAGGGAAAGTATATTGTTTGACACTAATATAAAAATGAACTTTGTGCGAGGGGCAAGTGTTAGGGTTATAATGCGCATTCTTCACAGCAGCTTCGGTGAAATGCAAAAGGTTTATTAACTAACATGATTAATCAGAGAACAGACACTTGCACAGGTGTTCTACAGCACGGGAATACAACGGCGGCTGCACCGTAACCCCTAACACCAACATGGTCAGTGGTAAGGCTGAATTCGTGACCCAAATCTGTGCGCCACCCTGGCAACATATACTAATCCTACTCCGGGTCGAATTACCTTTCGTCTATATACCCACGTTCGCTACCCCTCCAATGTCGTCCTAAGTCATTTACCCTCAAGTCCTCCTGTCTATGCGCCCTGAGCAGTTTGTTTAGGAGACCTTGATTAAACAATTAAAAATCTTATCTATGTTCGAGCAAAAACAGATTCTCTCTATATTTCATTATTGATTTGAATCAACTTGATGAATGTAAAACTTGTCTAATGGATTAAGTGACAAGCACTTTTATTTTATTATTTATTTTTATTTTTTTGGTGAGTGACTTAGTTCATTCATCGTTGGATTTTTTTGATGAATGACTACAAATAGTTATCGATAGTTCATGGTGGAAGTAGTGTTAGTTGAGAAAATGTGCGGTCGTCTTTCTCTATATATCCCCTCATTATGCCAATGATGCCAATGGTCCAATAATAAAAGTCATTGATACATATTTGATTTTATTATTATGGATGTAGTTTAAATCTCATATAGAGTCCACAACTTTTACAATTGAATATGC
This sequence comes from Bassia scoparia, assembly GCA_008642245.1. Taxonomy (NCBI): domain Eukaryota; kingdom Viridiplantae; phylum Streptophyta; class Magnoliopsida; order Caryophyllales; family Amaranthaceae; genus Bassia; species Bassia scoparia. Next base: position 50,048 of record SNQN01002583.1, on the reverse strand, counting down.
ATGAAATATCCTCAAATTAGCCGTAAAAACCGATGAAACTAATAAAATAAAATTTTTCTCCAATAAACCACTGATTAAATATTAATTTTGGTAGAAGCAGTTGACCTAAATTCTTATTGTTTCGTGATTTAGTGTTTATCAATAACAAGATGGAAGGTTAAAACGAAGTAATAAGGAAAGCGATTTCGACCATTTTTACTAGCCATATTATTAAGAAGTTAGTTCCAAATGGACGGTTTTCTTAAAATCAAATCTCCATTCCAATTTTTAATTACGTAGAGGAAAAAATTGAGAACATTCCCACCTTTTAGTCGTCCCCTTTTTTGATCCTCCCACCTTAACATAAAATAAATTTTATGATACTCCACTTTAAGTCTCCAAAATTTTACAAACTCCACCTGTCGTTAGTTCGTTAGCAATAATTCACCTTAAATTGGGAGGTCAATATGGTAATTTCCTTCTAAAATCCTTATGCATCACAAAATGTCTCGATCAAACCTCTTATTTCAGTCCTTCCCTCTTCATCACTCTTCCTTTCATATCTTCAAACGCATGCTTGCTCTGCAAATTTCAAAATTGCTATCCCACTGCTCCCTTGCCAATGGATAATCTGCCCAGTAGACCTCCCCTTCCTCTTGTTCGCATAACGCTGACACAACTGTTCATACCATCGAACAGTATAAGTTACGCGCCACCTAAACATCTCGCTTCAATATACTTGTTATTAACTCTCACTCTACCCTCTGACTTTCCTCTCATCTATCAAATCTTCGACTCACAAAAAGGAAAAAGAATTTAAAACAGATTGAATTAGAAATTTCAGAATGAATTTTCAAACCAATTTCTATTCGATGTCGGGAATAGTTAGTTTGGATAATATTTTGTTGTCTCTTTTTTTGGTAATTTGCCATTCTCTAATCTGATTATGTTGTTTTGAATTGATTTTTAACTGTACATTTTTTCTTGCTAAATTTCAAGAAGTTGAATGTATTTGAGTATCTTAATTTGGAGAGAAAGCAAATTATGAAGATTAGATATTTGCCAAAATTTACACAATTTGAAGAACAAACCATTACTTCGTAGAACAAACCTGTTATTTTGTCCAAAATTTTCATGCCCAGAAAATATGTAGAAACAAACTGGAAGTTTGGCGAAATTATCTTAGGAAATCTCTGCTCCAAAATAAAACAACTCCAAAAATTTTCGATCTTCTTGTGCGACCATAACTTCATGTTTGCTTGAATTTGAGCAAGATTTAGAAGGAAATTTTTGACTCTTTGCAGACTGTTGAATTGGTCGCAATTGAATAACAGTGATTAATAGCAAGAGATAGAAGTGCTGAAGAATGTGGAAGAAGCAGGGATTTTAAAGGGAAAACGACGAGCGAGTGGGAACCCAGACATATAACGGAAGTGTGTCGGCAAAGTTAAAATGTGGGAATTTCAAAATTTTTGGGAGACTTAAAGGGTGGAAGCTAATAAAAATACTTTTTCAGTTAAGGTGGAGAATCAAAAAGGGAGACGTAAAGGTGGGAATGTTTCAATTTTTCCTTAATGTTATGTTCCATTTCTATTGAGAAAGATATTTTGTATGGCAATACAAGATGACCACAGTAAACCTGTTATTGCTTGCATTCCCCAAGATATAGTGACAGCCTTTATATCAATATAGTGAAGTTAGGTGACCCTTCAGTATATCAAATATAGTGAATCATTTTCATTTTAAATCAATAACGTATAGTGATAAAAAATTAACGGTATATATTGATAAAAAGACGTCTTACTTATATTAACCATAAAGGGTACCTATAATTTGATGCTAGTAATCGAGTCTTATGGATAATCTATAGTAATGGTGATCCTAAATACATTTGTCATTAACCTAGTTGGATAAGAAAAAAAAACAAGAATAATGTACTTACGTCTATTTCTTTTAATCTAGTTGGAAACATTCTCACGAAATTTGGAATTGGCCAAAAAAAATGTTTTCTTTTGCTTTTGCATGTTTTTTTTTTTTATATCTCTCCTACAATCACATGTCTTATTTTATCTTTTATCTGACATTCTCACAATTTCCAGATTCAATTAGTTTCTTCTATAGAGTTCTTTTGTGCTTAAGCGAACTAAATATTGTCTATTAAGACAAACGAATGTAGAGTATTAGATGCTGAGTGAGGTCCAAAAAAGTAGGAGAAAGTGTGTAAAGGGAGTAAACTTATGGAAAGAATGGGGTAAGTAGAGAAGTGTGGAAAAAAAACTAGGCAGACTGTGTATCCCAAATGGAATAAAAGCCACAATACACAATTTCATTAGTAGTAATCCAATAAGAAAAATGCCAAATATAATATAAAAATCGGAAGTATGGAGTAAAATAGAGTGACGGAGACTTTCTTAAATTTTACTGAGCTGCGTTGTTATATACTTTCGATGCACTTTGTTTATTTCAAATGGTAAATTCTATATTTTAAGATTCTTGATTAATCGATATTATAGTATATATATAATATATATATAACTACTATATGGGAACGCTCCTTAAATGAGAAGCGTGGAATCAATCTTGATCGTTAGATTTTTGAATCGTGGTCAGTATGATGTATTTCATGTAAAAAAGTATATAGTGCAAATTTTATTCGTACATCAAGTCTCGCTACGTTTTTTTTTTTTTTTTGACAAGGACAAGGGGAGACAAGTCACAAGACAGTTACAAATGAAAACGAAGAGAGAGATTACGAACAGAAAC
>SNQN01002583.1:16217-41055 GCA_008642245.1 Bassia scoparia | reverse complement strand
TAGTGACCCTTTATATCAATATAGTGACTCATTTTCATTTTAAATCAATAATATAGTGATAAATAAATAATAAAGGTCACTATATTGATAAAAAGAGTTACTATATTAACCAAAAGGGTCACTATAATTTGATGCATAGTAAATTTATAGTACATTCGATGTACCTAATACTTTGTCTTTACTAGTTGGAAAAAAAACTAAGAATAATGTACTTCCTCTATTTCTTTAATTTAGTGGAAACATTTACGAAATTTGGAAATTGGCAACAAAAATGTTTTCTTTTCTCTTTTGCATGTTATTTCTTTTTATATCTCTCCTAATCACATGTSTTATTTTATCTTTTATTACATTCTCATTCACAATCAATTTTTTTCCTAATAGGAGTTTGTGTCAAGCGAACTTAATATTGTCATTAAAAAGAAACGAAGTAAGTATTATGATGTGAGTGAGGTCAAAAAAGTAGGAGAAAGTGTTGTAAAAGGGGGAAAATTATGGAAAAATGGGGTAAGTAAGAGAATGTGTGGTAAAAAACTAGGAGATAGTGTATCCCAAAATGGAATAAAACACAATACACAAAACATTAGTAATAATCCAAATAAGAAAATTGCACAAAATATTAAAAATCGGAGGGAATAGTAAAATAAAAGTGACGGGATCTTCTTAAATTATTGAGCTGCGTTGTTAATACTTTCATGCATTTGTTTTATTTCAAATGGCTAATTAATTTTAAGATTTTTGATTATCATATATATATATATATATATATATATATATATATATATGAGAAGCATCCTTAAAATGAGAAGCGTGAGAATCAATCTTGATCGTTAGATTTTGAATCGAGGGTCAAGATTTATTTCATGAAAAAAGTATATGTGCAAATTTTTGTACATAAGTTATCCACCTGTCGTTAGTTCGGTTAGCATATTCCATTAAGAATTGGGGGCAATATGGTAATTTCCTTCTAAATCCTTTTATGACTCACAAATCTCTCGATCAACTCTTATTTCAGCTTCCCTCTTCACTCACTCCTTCCTTTCATCATCTTCAACGCCATGCTGCTCTGCAAATTTCAAAATTGCTATCCCCAACTGTCCCCTTGCCATGGATAATTGCCAAGTGCTCCCTCCTCCTTGTTCAATGCACAACTGCAAATTCGACAGTAAGATACGCCCCTCCCCTTAAAATTTCGCTCTAATACTTGTTTCAACTCTCCTCACCCTCGACTTTCCCTCTCACTGTTCAAAGCTTTCCTCACAAAAAAGGAAAAATTTAAAACAGATTGAATTAGAAATTTCAGAATGAATTTCAAAAACCCCAATTTCAATTCTGATTTGTGGAGGAATAAATTTAGGTTTTTTTTTTTGCGGTTTTGGTTAAATCTTCCATTTCAAATCTATATTTTGTTTTGAATTGATTTTTTAACTGTAATTTTTTTTGCTAAAATTTAAGAATTGAATTAGATTGTGAATTTATTTTAATTTTGAGAAACCAAATGAGATTGGATGTTTTTGCCCAAATTTCAGCCACAATTTGAAGTAACCAAACCATTACGTCGTTAGAGTTTTTGTCAAAATTTCAGCCAAAAATTGTAGAAACAAAATGAGTTTGGGAAAATTTGAAATTTGCTCCAAATAATACTCCAAAAATTTTCGAATTTTGCTTGAATAACTTCATGTTTGCTTGAATTGAGAAGATTAGAGGAAATTTTTGACTTTTGGCACTGTTGAATTGTCCGATTGAATAACATGTGAATAGCAAAATAGAAGGATGTAAAATCGGGAAGAAGCAAGGGATTTAAAGGGAAAGAGGCAGTGGACACATAACGAAAGTGTGACGGAATGTTAAATGGGTGGAATTTCAAAATTTTTGGAGACTAAAGGTGGGAGTATAAAATACTTTTTAGTTAAGGTGGGAGAATCAAAAAAGAGGAGACTAAAAGGTGGAATGTTCATTTTTCCTTAATGTTATGTGCATTTACTATTGAGAAGATATTTATGATTCATAATGCCACAATAAATTTATGTGCATCAGCCATTATTACTTTTTGAATATATAGTTTTGATAATTTTTCTTATGTATAACTTAAAATATAAGCATTTTAAGAAGTGTCTCGACAAGTGTAAAAAAYCAATTGCATCAACTATTTAAGATCGGAGGAAGTATTATTGTTCAGACACTAATTATAAAAATGAACTTGTGCAGGGGCAAGTGTTAGGGTTATATGCACATTCTTCACAGCAGCTCCGGTGACAAATGCAAAAGGTTATTACCTACATGAATTATCAGAGAACACAGACAACTGCAAGGTGTTCCTACAGCACCCGGGAACTAACAACGGCGGCTGCACCGTACCCACTAACACCAACAATGGCCTCAGTGGTGCTGATCTGACCAATCCTGTGCGCCACGGCAACAATACTATCTACTCGGTCGAACCTTTCGTCTATAACCCAGTTCCCACCCCTCCAATGCCCTCAGTCTTACCCTCCAGTCCTCCTGCTATGGCCCCTGAGTCTGTTTAGGAACCCTTGATTAAAACATTAAAAAAATCCTATTCTTTTGGCAACAAAACGATTCTTCTATATCTTTTCATTTTGATTTGAACACTTGATGAATGTAAACTTGTCTAATGGATTAAGGACAAGCATTTTTATTTTTATTTTATTTTTATTTTTTTGGTGAGTGATTTAGTGTCATCTATCGTTGGGAGTTTTTGATGATGCTACAAATAGTATGATAGTTCATGGAAGTAGTGTTAGTTGAGAAAATGTGGGTCGTCTTTCTTTATATCCCCTCATATGCCAAATGCCAATTGGTCAATAATAAAAGTCATTGATAATTGATTATTATTATTATGGATGTTTAAATTATATAGAGTTCCACAATCTGTTACAATGAAAATGCATGAAATATCTCCTTGACCGAAAGAAACCATGAAACTAATAACAAAATTTTCCCAAATAAACCCACTGATTAATCATTACCACATTTTGTAAAGGAGTCTGCCTAAATTTCATTTGTTGATTTATTTTTCAATAACGAATTGAAGGGAGTACATAAGAAAGTTTCGATTTACTAGCATATTATTTAAGAAAGTAGTGTCAAAAGGTTTCTTAAAATCAAATACTCCATTCCATTTTTAATGTTAGGAAAAATTGAACATTCCCACCTTTTAGTCTCCCCTTTTTTGATCCTCCCACCTTAACTAAAAAGTATTTTATACTCCCACCTTTAAGTCTCCCAAAATTTTGAGACTCCCACCCACCGTTAAATCTGTCTCTTATACACATCTAGATGTGTATAAGAGACAGGAGTAGGGGCAGCATCCCCTGAGATGTTATCATCCACCCTTGCCTCAAGCCTTTCAATCCCACATGACTTATCAGTAGTTACCGCATCGTTAGTAGCTTCCTCCGGCTCCTCCTCAGGGTCAGAATCACTAAAGATCAATTCCTCATTACCATTTTCCGGATTTTCCGGAATCAGACCAATCACAAAGGGAGAAGCATAGCCATCCGAATCCGCTGCCGTAGCATCATCTGTGTCCATAGGGCTAGGTTCGTCCTCGCTTGAGCTAAAATATTCACGTCCCACAACACGACCTCCACCTTCCGAGATAGCCCTAAAGACTTGACCGTAACCAATATTCCCATCTCTATGTTCTGACAAGGCCCCTGGAGGATCCACACGACGAGCAATAGAATTCTGAAGTATGAAGTCGAATCGTTGATTTTGCTCATGGTTTGTGTAAGCCGGCAAAGGAGTGTTACTAGGAAAGGGTGTAACCGGCGGGGGAGCCTCTGGCATAGCCTCTTCCTCCGTAGCCTGTCTCCGTGGATTTGAACGACCATTTCTGCTTTGAGTATGTGAAGTTTCCAAATTTAAGGTTAAGTTGTCCCTAAAAGGAGTAGGATTTCCTAACTCCAAAAACCTTACTTGTTGATGGGTGGGAGTTCCCCCTTGACTGACATGATCCTGCAGATTAGGCCCACCCTCCACAGGCCCAATTTCCCTTAGCATTCTCGGCCCACCATCCTCTTCAAGCCAACCCCCTAAATTTCCATTGCTTGAACCTCCTAAGTTCAGAATAGGAGGCCCACGAACAGAAGGCCCACGAGGAGTGGAGTGAACCAAACCTGACTCCACGCTGTTCAGGCTAGCAGTTTGGGCCCCTTGCGCATTCGGCCCATTAGCAGTAGTAGCAATTAACTCAGCAGCGCCAAGTCCAGAATTTCGGGCCTGGATATTTGATGGCCCAGCACCCGAGCCCAACTCATCAGCCTCATCACCTGAAGACTGGGCCTGCAAATGACCCAGCCCAGAACCCGGATCCTGCACCTGCTCCAGCCTAGTATTGCCCAACACCGTAGGCCCATTCTGCCCATTCTGGTCTCTTTGACTGCTCGGCCCAGTTGATCCACGAAATCGTTCCTCCTCAAAGCTGGACATATGAGATGGGCTAGATGGGCCCTCATTCGCTGCTGGGCCATGCACTCCTCCAGCAAAACCAGGCAGTCCAGTTGCATTAAAAACGGCACCTTGAAAAGGGACTTCATTAAAGTTAAAAGTTTGACCCGGAGCAATACGCCCCCCGAACGTGGTCCCAAGATCAAAATCTAGTACAACATCCGAAGTGTGAAATCTTGGAGAAGGTGGACCCCCATTCGGTACTAACCGTACGGAAGGAGTAAGATTTCGTTCCGTACATGTTAAAGCACGTAAATCGAGGGAAAACATAGTAAAAACTTGATCCACTTCCATAACCGGCACTCCTTTTTCGATAAAAGAGATTAGTTGAGCCTCAATATTATTACGTACCGTTTCAACCCTAGTTGTGCATCGTGTTGCCTTGTGGCCAATGCAACCACACCTCACACAATACTTGAAGAGCTCTTCGTACTTGAATTGAATCCAAATGAGAGTGCCATTGTCCAAGCTCAAGAAAAAACCCGGGATAAGAGGAGATCCCAGTTCGACCATCACACTTAGGCGAAGGAAATCAAGCCTAGGAACCACAGAGGACTCGGGTTCTACTAGGAACGGTTCCCCAAATAAACGACCCGCCAACTCACCCATTCCCGGGGTGATGAATTCGAAAGGCAAACCACACACACGAACCCAAAACTTGGCCATCGGAAATCTCACCGTATGTGGAACGGTATTTTCAGTAAACGGACAAAGTGCAATGATCGCCCCTTCAATCACGACCTTAGTTCGTCGTAGCAAGCTCCACCTATCTTCATCATCTTGGCAATGAAACACGAACAGATCCCCCATCTTCGAGACATGAATGTGAGCCCTTTTCCTCCACCTAGTGTTAATATAGTGTTGGACCCGATCTTGATTGATATTCCGATAATCAACCAAAACTCCTAGCACACAATCCCTCCAATATAACCTCCTTCCTAGCACCTCATCTTAACTTACTTCAATAATCCCCCCAGCCCTATTGGGCCTCCAACTATTAGAATTGCTCATGGCAGCTTAGAGAAACAGAAAGAAAGAAACGAAAGGAAGGAGGAAAACGGAACAGTAAACACGAAATGAATAGTGCACTAAAACCAGCTCTATAAAATAGTGCACAACAAGAGAACCCATGCAACCAATAGGAAAAAAGAGTGAAAAATAAAACAAAAGCCTTTTAAAAAACAAAAGGGACCTACAAAGGATAAAATAAAAGGAATAAAAAGGGGAAAATAGTTTTGGAAAAACGAGCAAAAGAAAGAAAAAAGAAAATAAAATAAAACTAAAAGAAGCTACTAAAACCACTAGAAACAAGGGAAGATGAAAGGACACTACAAAGGCACTCAAGTAACCAAACAACAAAATTAAAAAAAGAGGTAAGGACAAAACAAGTAATTGAACCGAAAAAGGCAAGAAGGACAAAAAGAAAGGAAAATCAAAAGGGAAAAACTAATAAGAAGTAAAGTCAGACAAAAATGACTGACAAGGAAAAAACAAAAACACCAATTCCCAACACTGAAGAAGCCAAATGAAAGGTCAGCAAAAGAAATAGAAAAGAAAGAAATAAAGAAAGACAGAAGAGCAAACAGAAGTTGCGTGAGCAACACGCACGAGAAGAAAAGGACACTCACACGCAATAGGTAATAATTACGGGCTTTGGGAAACTCCGTAATACAACTCCCGAAACCCACCCCAGCAAGCAACGGTAGAAAACAAAAAAAGAAGGATTGGAACTCTCACACAATCATTACCCCTAGCAAACCCACTTACCCTAGAACCCAAAACCCGAAAACAACCAGCCAAACCCTTATGCCCCTGAAACCACCCGGAAAACACCCCGGGAAAAACTACAACCCTTAACAGGGAACTCTAGTGAGAGAAGCTCTCGTTTAGAGAGAGAAAAAAAATTTCATTGTATAAGTTCGCTAGTGGTACTAGCCATTTATGAGAAGAATTTGCTACTAGTAATGGCGAATTTTGGTGAAATAATTCACTAATACCAATAGCGAGTTTCAACTAGGTGTTGTAGTAAAACTTAGATTCGAAGATGCTTCGTCATATTTCAATTCGCCACATTGATTTCAGTTGCTCTTACCAATTTGTTGTATTTTTGAAAAATGATAATGAACAAGAATTAATTACAGATTTGTTTTTTTCAAAAATGATTTTCGGATTAAGATGATAGTATAAGATTATAGGAAGAGAATATTTTACTGAGTGTATTTTATTAATGAAACAGCTAATGTATATATACAATGCAGAAGCTTAAGATTAGTTGCTAAACTAAAGGAAACCGTGAGCTAATTATTGTTATAATACAGGAAACACAACAACTTAAGCTAATGTCAACAATAACCCCAATATTCTAGGGGATGTTTGACATTATCCTTAACATCCCCCGCAAAATGGTGGGTCGAGAGACCAAACCAATTTTGGACAAYAGAGTAGTAAACCGAGCTAAAGGCAAAGGCTTCGTCAAGCCATCCGCGAGTTGATCACCACCAGAGATGTGTTGGACTCGTAGCAGATTTCGACAGACTTGCTCACGAACAAAATGAAAATCCAACGCAAGATGCTTCATTCGGGAGTGGAAAACGGGATTCTTCGAGTAATGCGTTGCACTTAGATTATCACAGTAAATGGTGGGAGTGCCAGCTAAGGAAACCCGTAATTCATGAAGGATAGATTGAAGCCACAATAATTCAGACGTAGTAGCAGCCACAGCACGAAACTCAGCCTCAGTAGACGAACGAGCTACCCCATTTTGTTTCTTGGAACTCCAAGAAAGTGCATTTCGACCAAGGTAGACGATGTAACCCGAAGTGGAGGTGAAAGTATCCTTGTCGCCGGCCCAATCAGCGTCACAAAAAGCATGCAGGTGAGAGGGAGATTCACGAAGATGGTGAGACCATAGTGCCATTAAGATATCGAAGCAACCTTTTAAGAGCAGCCCAATGTGTATCTAGCGGCCTGTGCATAAATTGAGATAATTTATTTACAACATAGGCAATGTCAAGCCGAGTCAAGGATAGATACTGTAAGCCACCAACTAAGTTGCGGTACTCAGTGACATTTGTTATGGGCGAACTAGCAGAAGACGAGAGAATAGGATGAGCAATCATTGGGGTTGATGCCGGTTTAGCATTAGACATGTGTGCACGAGCAAGAAGATCAATCACATACTTGTGTTGAGAGAGGAAGAGCCCATGAGGATGCGAGGAGACCTRAACACCGAGGAAGTACGACAAAGGACCAAGGTCCTTCAAGGAGAAACGGCGAGCCAAGAGATCAATAAATTGCTGAACTGAATTAGAAGATGGACCTGTGATTATAATGTTATCGACATACACAAGGAGATAAAATGTAATGCCTTTGGTATTATAAATAAAGAGCGAAGGATCCGCAATGGAGTTGACAAAGCCGAAAGACACAAGAAATGTTTTGAGCTCCGTGTACCAAGCCCGATGGGCTTGTTTGAGGCCATACAAAGCCTTACGCAATTTACACACATAAGTTGGCTTGTCTTTGTCCACAAACCCAATTGGTTGTTCCATGAAAACATCATCAGTAAGAGTGCCCTGAAGGAACGCATTATTAATATCCAATTGCCGAAGAGCCCAGCGTCGTGTGACTGTAAGAGATAAGATGCGACGCACAGTAATAGGCTTGACAACGGGACTAAACGCTCGGAAAAATCAAGGCCAGGTCGTTGAGTGAATCCCTTAGCCACAAGCCGAGCCTTATAACGTTCAATATCACCCTGGGGAGTATATTTGATACGAAACACCCACTTGTTACCCACCAGATTTTGAGAAGGGTTAGGAGGAACAAGATCCTAAGTTCTATTGCGTTGAAGAGCATCAAACTCAACCCCCATGGCAGCATGCCATTCGGGACTCTTGAGGGKTTGAGTAATGTTAGTAGGCTCACTGGAAGCAGAAGAGACCACAGAGTACACATATTTTGAGTTTGGCTTGGTGATATTATTTTTGAGCCGAGTAGTCATAGGATGAGACCGAGGGGGCCGATAAGGGARTAGAGTAGAAGAGACAGCCGGAGAAGAAGGCGGACTAGGCGGAAACGAGGAAGAAGCCGAGGTGGAAGAAGAGATAGCAGCGGAGGCAGAGACATCAGAAGAGATAAGCGAAATAGTGAGCGTAGTCCAATTATTCATAGTTGGATAAATGCAATCCTTAAGCCTGCACAYATTAGCATACGAGAAAATATGCTCGACAAATCTTACATGCCTAGAGATAAAAATACGATTAGTGGATGGATCTAAACAGAAGTACGCACTTTGAGACGAGGAATAACCCAAAAATATACAAGGAGTAGACTTCGGGTCGAGTTTGTGATGTGTATAGGGCTTCAACCATGGATAGCACAAGCAACCAAAACTACGTAATTTAGTATAATTAGGAAGAGTACCAAAGAGACAATGAAAGGGAGATGAATTATTTAGAGTGGGAGTGGGAAGCCGGTTAATCAGATATGCGGCAGTAGTAAATGCATACGACCAGTAAGAAGTAGGAACATGAGCATGAGTAAGAAGAGATAGCCCAGTTTCAACAATGTGCCGYTGTCGACGTTCGGCATWACCATTGTGCTCAGGAGTATGAGGAGGAGAAGTGAGGTGAGAAATGCCATGAGCAGCAAGATATGGAGTGAGTTTGATAAATTCTCCACCATTGTCAGAGAAAAATTGCTTAATCCGTTTGTCGAAGAAAATTTCAACAATATTTTTGAATTTAATTAAAGTGTCATAGACATTATATTTTCGACGTAAGGGATAGAACCATATATATTTGCTATAATGATCAATAAAAATAACATAATATTTATATGACTCTAGAGATAAAACAAGGGATATCCATACATCCGAATAAACCAAATCCAATATGCCATGAGAATGCAAAGTTGATTTAGAAAAAGGAAGTTTGTGACTCTTATTAATGTTGCAGGCATTACAGTTTGATAATGCAAATGATGGAATAGATAAATTATAATGAGAAATCAAAGTCTTGAGTACAAGAGATGAAGGATGGCCTAATTTATGATGCCAATCACTACTTGGCAATTTGGAGGAAACAAAAACACGAGGAGAAACGGAAGAATCCCATTCATAAACACCATCTTTGATGTGACCTTCAAGTAATGTTTGAGTCGTTGAAAGGTCCTTCACAAGGAAAGAAGAGGGTAAGAATTCAATGCTTAGATTATTATCAGAACAAAATTGTGAGATGGATAATATATTGCGAGAGATGGAGGGAACATGTAAGACATTATTAAAAATAAATTGTCGAGAATTAGTATGCAAAGAGAAAAAACCTGTACATCTAGATGTGTATAAGAGACAGGGATAATATATTGCGAGAGATGGAGGGAACATGTAAGACATTATTAAAAATAAATTGTCGAGAATTAGTATGCAAAGAGAAAAAACCTGTGTTGCTTATAGGCAATGTCGAGCCGTCACCAATAATTAAGTCATCCGGACCATCGTACGGAGAGTGATGAAGAGAGAGATTAGAGAGATCATTGGTGACATGGTGAGACGCACCACTGTCAAGAAGCCAGGTTGAGGACGAGGAAGTCGGAACAGTRGCCACATTGGCCTGAGGCTTTTTAGAGAGCGAGCCATTACAGGGGCTGGAACAAAGACATGAGGGTGCTGGTGTTTGAATGTGGGGCAATGAGCAAGGTAGTGCCCTTGAGTGTGACACCACTGGCATTTMCCAAGAAAGGGCCGAGTAGGACGACCTGTACCATGAAKCCGAGGGAGGAGCAACACCAAGGAGACCAGAACCAGAGGATGGAGGCACAACTCGAGTCCGGTGCTGAGCCAGATTCACCATAGCCGGAGTAAAAGAGGGAGGAGGGCGAACAATAGCCGTGACCTCACGATTAATCAATTTCTCATGCAGCTCATCAAACGAGATGGTAGTGTCTCGGGCATTAACGACATCAATGACAGACTMGAACTGCTCATAATCCAAGCCAGTAAGAACCTTTTCAATAATGTCCTCAGCATCCATAGGTTTGCCCATGGTGGCAAGACGATCAGTGCAAGTCTTGATAGATTGCATATAATCAGAGATGGATTGAGTAGTATGAGTAATACGAGCAAGAGTAGATTTAATTTGCTTGAGGTGAKCCCTCGACYGATTAGCATAAGTCTTGGCAAGCACGTTCCAAGCATCCTCGGAAGAGGTAGTATGAGAGATGAGCGGAARAATTTCCTGAGACAAAGTACCAACAAGAGCACCTAAAATAAGTCTATCTTGACGAAACCAAGGAAGGGCAYTAGGGTTCGAGATAGAATTACCTTRAGAGTCAAGAATAGATGCGGGAGGCGAGGGAGAGGAGCCATCAACAAAACGCCAGAGGTCATAGCCAAGAAGCGTAGCCTGAAGTTGAGTTTTCCAAGCCACATAGTTCGTGGGAGTGAGCTTAATGCAGTTGGTGACATGAAGCAAGGTAAACGGCTTCGAGGGATCCTGAGAGTTGGACACAATACTATTATCGTGAGCAGCCATGGAAACAGAAAAAGGATGAAGAAGGGGAGAAGGAATAAGGAAGCGGAGAAAGAATCGAGATTTAGGATCGATAGTCTGATACCATATAAGATTATAGGAAGAGAATATTTTACTGAGTGTATTTTATTAATGAAACAGCTAATGTATATATACAATGCAGAAGCTTAAGATTAGTTTCTAAACTAAAGGAAACCGTGAGCTAATTATTGCTATAATACAGGAAACACAACAACTTAAGCTAAAGTCAACAATAACCCCAATATTCTAGGGGATGTTGACACTATCCTTAACAGATAGAAGTGAAGTTGTTGTACGTCGACAATATTTTTGGGCGGTGACTGAGTACGTGGTTGACGATGATGAACAACGGCGATGTCGAACGTTCCAAGAACCAGTATATGGGTTCAAACTTGAGAAGTTTTTGCAACATCCTATAGCTGCAACATCCTATAGAAGGTTTGAAATGTAAGCAATGAGATAGATTTACAAAAGAAACATCAATGTTCAAACTTAACAAGTTTTTGTAGGTATTATGTTACCACATAACTCGAACGGTGATGGCAAAAATCACTTGGATTTAAACTCAAAATTCTCATCTTTTAATTAATGGTTCAAGTTGTCACATGATCAAGATAAAATCAAATACAGTGATATTAGAGCTGTCAGTTTGGTTAGAATTTATAGAAACTGAAATGTTAACTGAAAACTGACTGGAAATTGAACGGAATAAACTAAACTGGTGCAAACTGATAACTAAAAATCAACTGTCATGAATCAATTTGAACTGAACTTCAACTGAACTGAAACTAAACTACAACTGAACTAAACAAAATGCAACTGAKRTGAAACAAACTGAAAGTGAAATTAATTACTTAAAACTGTAAAGGATGGTCAAATAATTGAATTGATGTTTAACTGAACTTAAACTTAACTGAATTGGAATTGAACCTGAACTGAAACTTAACCAATAACAAAAAATGTTTCTTTTAAATTAGTAGCCCGTAATTTGTAATAATGCATCAATCAATTATACATTTACTTAAGTTTTATATTAGTTTAATTTGTGTAGCTATGAAATATAATTGACATAGACTTAATTTTTACATAGACTTATATATAATTGACATAGACTTACCTAATATTTACATAGACTTATATATAATTGACATAAAGACTTACTTAATATTTACATAGACCTATATATAATTGACATATACTTACTTCATATTTACATAGACTTACATATAATTGACATATACTTACTTCATATTTACATAGACTTACATATAATTGATATAGTGATGGTTGTATAATATGAATGGTATAAGAATGGTCTATAACACATGTGACTTACATATAATTCACATAGACTTACTTAAGATTTACATAGACTTACCTTATTTGACATAGACTTAAATAGTATTTGCATAAACATATCTAGATTGACATAATTTAGACCTGATTTTGTTGCCCTACTTGAATTTTTTGACGCATATATTGTACTTTATATTTAGTTTTCCTTTATTTTTATTACAAATTTGTGTTATAGACCACCCTTCATCCCATGTATGTTATAGACAAATAGTTACTCAAACCAAAAGCGATTAACTTTATATATAACTAGCAAACATGTATTTTTCCTTTCAACCGAAATTAATCGTTAAGAAACAATTTTTTTTAATCAAAGATGTCAAACTGCTATGGTTCAAACTGAAATAAATTGAAATTGAAATGAACCGATTAAGTTCAAACTAAAATAAACTGAAATTGAAATGAACAAATTAAGTTCAAACAGAAATAAACTGAAACTGAACTGAACTAAAACTAAAATTGAA
The DNA here is from genome assembly GCA_008642245.1 of Bassia scoparia. Classification (NCBI taxonomy): domain Eukaryota; kingdom Viridiplantae; phylum Streptophyta; class Magnoliopsida; order Caryophyllales; family Amaranthaceae; genus Bassia; species Bassia scoparia. The sequence continues at coordinate 28,217 of SNQN01002583.1, read as the reverse complement.
AACAACTGGACTAAACTGAACTGAAATAACTGTTAACTGAACTGAAATGAACTTTTTACACATTAGACTGAAATCAACTGAACTGAATTATAACTGAACTGTTATGGTTTAACCAGAACTGACTGAACTAACTGAGCTGACAACTCTAAGTGATATACTCCTATAATAGCAACTTAGCAAGTATACTCCATTAAATATTTGTTGGGAATATACATGACATCTATTAGGAAAATATATCATATAGTTCCTCTTATTTCTCATAACCTTTGTTCTAATAAGTTCACTTATAATAGAGATATATAGTGTTACAATATAAATAAACTAATTTTGTCCTAAAATAAATTCTTAATAAGATAGACAATAAATGCCTAATAACAAACTAATACGAAGTAGATATTCTATTATATCTAATCTGATCTATGTATAATATATCACATATATATTTTCCTAATAGATCTTATGTATATTCCCAACAATATTGATGATGATTAAGGTAAACAAACGTTTAAACTGTCGTCATAAATTAGAACTTATTTTTTAAAACAAATGTTCAAAATTTAAATTTAAACCTTATACTTCATCTGTTTCATTTTTCTGGCAACTTTTGTTTTGGAACATTTTAGGGAGAGATTAGGTGTGTAAACAAGCAAATTAGGTAAAATAATTTTAACACTAGTAAGATATAATCTCATTCTTGCTTYTGTTAAAATTATTTTACCTAATGTGTTCATTTATACTCTTAAATATTTTGCTAAAAAAACGTGCCAAAAAAAGTTATGAGTAAAATGAAACGGATGAAATATTCCTACGTGAGATTCGGATTCTTACAACCGCATTTCCGGCTTTATTGGGTTGGGGGTTCTCTGCTATTAGACCCTAGTGGTGTTGGGTTGGGGAGTTTGTACACAACATTACATCACTAGTTTTGGAGCTGCTACCTTTCCCTCCTGAACATGTCGTCGAAGCAAGACTGTCTTCGAGAATTTGGAGGCCTTGTTCTAATTGCAATAAATGGGTCTCTTAAAAATATTTTATTAAATTTTTAAAAACTTGTGACCACCTTTTTCGGATTTTGCGATCACCTTTTTCAATTTAGCGACCGCTTGTCCAGTTAGCGACCGATCCGAAGCGGTCACTAAACTGGGTTTTTTTATAAAAATTTTGGGCCCGTTATTTTTGGGGCCCCTATTACATGTTACACAATGAACTTGCTAATAGACGGGCTAGCGTCGAAGCCTCATACCTCAGTCATTAAACACACAACTGTACAGGGCTTAGGTTGCRCTGATGTGTGGTATTTCACATTTGGACYGGATGGAAAACTTGTCGTAGTTACTCAACCTGTTTTGTCGGAGATTGAGGAGGGCGTTCTTCCTGAACATAAGTTGTACYAAATCTTCCTTTGATTAGTACAATTTCGAATTTGAGTGTCAGCGTGATAATTATGATACCCTATAGGCTATACCACTTATTCAAGTCAAAGTAATTTATGATGCTTTCTGTTTTACTTAGTTTTTTTTTAATTCAATGGGGCATGGATAAATATAAAGTGTGCCTAGCCTGGGCTAGGGCTTAAAACATTCAAGTTATACAGATCAGAGTTCAGGATCTAAATCCCCTAACAAGCATTAAGCTTGTTCAAAATAGCCTAGACTAGAGAGTTTATCAAAAGTAATATCCAGTGCACTATTAGTAATATAATTCATCTCCATATTAGGAGGAGTGTGCACAACCAAATTGTTTTCTAAATCAGCATGGTTTGTTAACATAAGCTTGGCCATATCATCAGCTCCCTGAACCTGCCTTCTYCTTGCCTTTTGAAGGCCCTGCACCTGCACTTCTTGCATTAGAGGCCTGCATATAGTGGTGATTTACACATATCTGTCAATATATTTTGCAAGTCCAGTGATATTATCCACGGACACCTTTGAGTCTGAGTACAATACACAATTTAACCAACTGTTTCTAGAAATCCATAAGWGTACTAGGTGGATTGCTCTCAGTTRTGCCATGTTAGAGTCACCAGCCTTAAAACAACCTGCTAGACCTTACTTCCAATTACCTGTGGTGTCACTACAGATGATACCAATACCCCCCAGACAAGTGTGTGGATTAAAGGCTGCATCTATGAGAATAATGTAATGTGTGGTGGTAGGGTTAAAGGTAAGGTGGTCATTGTAAGGGGCAGTTGGGGTTGAACTCTGAGCTTGGGAGAACTCTCTTGCTAGATGTAAAGTTTGTGCCCAAAAATTGTCAATGTGTAGATCTTTTTGGTTGAASACCTAATAGTTCCTCCTAATCCATATCCTCCAGGCTATCATTCCAAAAAAGGTTGGCCAAGGGACCTGATGAAGTGTGTTCTTTGAGGAAAGATTGCAGATTAGCCATTGGTGTAGGTGGTGCAGGGAAGGGTTGTCATATGGCTGGGCCAGATCCCACACCTGTTGTGCCCTAGGACAYTTTCTAAGTATGTGAAGGATAGTCTCAGGGCTATCTGGACAAAAAGGGCAAGTGTCAGAGTGTGTGATCCCTATTCTAAAGAGTTGTACTCTAGTTATTGGAAGAGAATCCCAAGTAGATTGCCAAAGAAACAATTGGATTTTGTAAGGGTATAGACTTCCCCAAATTAAATTCCAGTCAAAGTCAGGGATGGGGTGATGGTGTGTTCTAGTCCAACAAGTTTTATACAAAAGGGGGTTATCATAGGAATTGCCTTTGGCCAACCAGCAAACCAGTTTGTCTTGGCCTAGGTTAGGCAAACAATTGTGTATCCAGAGTTTAACAATGGGGGGGGGGGGGTAAGATAATAGAAAGGGTTTCCAGATGCCATCTCCCCTCCATTAGAACAGAATCCACCTTCCTAATAGACTCTTCTATAGACAGGGGACCACTAATAATCCCTCTTAGCTTCCCAAAGGGTGTCCAAATGTCCTCCCAGAATAGGATGTCTCTCCCAGTCCCTATAACCCAACCTGAAGAGGCCTCAAAGGTGTGCCAACTTTTTCCTAGGTTTTGCCAAATGTGGGAGCCTCTATGGAACGGTAAAGGATTAGTTCAATTTCCTATGCATTTTGCATGGATGAATCTGCTTGCTATGTTATTTAAGGAGTGAAGCTTCCAAGCTAATTTAGTCAAAGCAATGTCATTAAGGATTGTGAGGTCCTTGATTCCTAGTCCACCTAAGGCCCTAGGTCCTATGATTTTAGCCCAAAAGTCAAGGGGGATCCTTTTAGAACCAGCTCAATTACCCCAATAGAAATTCCTCACTGTTCTTTCAAGGTCTATAATACGGCTTGAAGGAATTTTTATACACTACATTGTGTAGTTTGGGATGGAATTTAGAACTGAATTAATTAGAGTGAATCTCCCTGCTTTATTTAGGAACTTGGTTTTCCAAGAAGAAAGTATTGTCTGGACCTTTTGTAGTAGGTGGATCAATTGGTTTTTGGTTGGTCTCTTATCAATTAGGGGAAAACCCAAATAAAGGCTCAAGTCCTTATGTATAGGCATATTGAAAACCTCAGAGATCCTATCAGCTAAATGCTCATCAGTGTTCTTGGAGAAATAAATTTTACTCTTATTGTGGTTGACCCTWAGACTTGAGATAGAAGAAAAGTTGGACATGGTATGGGTGATGGCATGACAGGTCTCAAAGGAAGCTTCTCCAAAAAGCAGGATGTCGTRGAAAAAGAGGATGGAGGTGAGAGATAGGATACCTATTCCTAGTCAGGCAAAAGGGGACCCAGGAAGAATCATTACATGCCTTATTAATGAGGTCAGAAAGATAGTCCATGCATAAAATAAAAAGATAGGGGGACAAGGTATCACCCTGCCTGAGGCCTCTAGTGGGGTTGAAGAAATCAGTTGGTTTGCCATTAACTAGTATTGTAGAAGAGAAAGAGGTAACACAACTCATGATGAGATTGCAAGTGTGCTTATCAAAACCCTTATGAACCGAAGTATTGTGGATGAAACTCCACTCTAGTCTATCATAGGCTTTATCTAGGTCAATGCTTAGAGCCATCCACCCCTTTTTTCCATTCCTAGTTCTCATAGTATGCAAGACTTCAGTGGCCACTAGGTAATTTAGGTCAGTACCCCTACCTGGGAGAAAACTACTTTGGTTTGGGGAGATAAGGTCATGGAGTAAGGGTCTAATTCTCTGCACCAGAACTTTAGTCAGGATTTTATAGGAGGTATTACAGAGACTGATGGACCTATATTGTCTAATAGTCTCAGGATTGTCTATCTTAAGAATTAGACTGATATAGGTCTGGTTTAGCTGAGTGGGGACCACTCTTGCCTCAAAGATATCAAGTATGTACTACTTAGTTATTAGCTCCATCCATTAACTATGACTATTCAAGTATGTTTTACTTATTAGCTGAGTGGGGACCACTTCTGTTTTATTTAGTTATTAGCTCCATCCATTAACTATGACTATTCAAGTACGTACTACTCGAGATTCTTTGCACGATATGCGTGCTTTAAATTGATAAGAAAATTATATTTCTTTCATTTCTTTTTAGTGGAAATTTTGGGAGTGACTCGGACTCCTAGGCAAAATTTGTTGTGAGTGTGAAAGTGAAAGAGAGCAAAAGTGAGGCATGTGATTAAGAGAGATATAAGAAGAAATGACATGTAAAAGAGGAAAGGAAAAAATAGTTGTCACAAATTTGATATTTCCAAATTTGGCAAAAGTTTCCATTAAAAAGAAACGGAGGAAGTATATGACTTTTTGAAATTTTTTAAATAAAATATTAATTTTAATTAGTGTACTAAGTACCATAATAGAAAAYTTTTCACTTTGACCGTAATTTGTGACTTGCACGTATGGAAAAATATAAAGAAGTATAATTAATTATTGTTTTAGATTAACAGGGGTTGATGAGTAATGCATATTTTTTTGGGCAAGTTTTAAAATTGATCATATGTTACTTTCTTAATTAAATATGACATTAAATGTTGTTTGATTTTTAAAAGTAATTTACAAAAGGGGAGGGGGTAGAATGATATTTTTAAGTGGACACCACCACTAGGGCTGTCAATTTGGTTATCAAGCTGATTATTTAACTGAATAAACTGCATATATAACTGAATTAACTGAACTGAAATGAACTGAACTGAACTTAACTAACTGAGTCAAACTGAACTGAATTAACTGATAATATAAAAAAACTAAACTGAATGTAACTAACTGAACAAACTGAAACGAAATTAACTGTTTGAAAACTGAAATTAACTGTTCAATAAAACTGGAAACTAAATTATACTGAACTTGAAATTAACTGAACTAACGTAACTGAAACTGAATTAACTGAACTGAAACTTAACTGAAACTGAATTAATTGAACCTGAGATTAACTAAACTGACTTAGCTGAACCGTAAAATAACTGAACAAACTTAACTGAAAACTAAAATTAACTGAACCTTAATTAAAGTATAAACGAAACTGAAATAGACTAACTAACTGCGTATTAATGGAACTAAAACCAAATGAAACTAATTTAATTGAAATAAAACTAAAATAAACCAAATAAATATTAGAGAATTTTTACACTTTATTAATTTAGATTAATTTTATACTGATATTATTTAGATATAAGTAATTTTGTGGATTTTGAGAGACATTATTTTTATTTTTTTTGAAGGGAGATTATGAGATAGATGTAATGAATGAAAAATAAGTAAATTGAAATTATATGAGGATAATGTTAATGGGTTAATGGGTAATAAACTAATGACACATAAAAAGATGATAAAGTATATATGAGTTACTCGTATATTACGTAATACATATTTCCATTGATTATCTTAACACTTGAGGAATCAATTATTGAAATTGCTCATACTATGAACCAATGTATTAAGAGATTTAAAAAGGACACTTTTTTAACATTAAAGGATAATTTTACAAAGCAAATCAGTTCGATTATAAGGTTATAACTTCATAAGTATTGTTGTTGCAAGGTTGCAACTGCAACCATATCATCCAACTTTATTCTATTCATACTTATACATCCGTAGAGAGTTAAAGATCCAAAAAGTGACAAAATTTTATGAGGCTTTTTAATTCTAACAAGGCCTCGATCTAGACCAATTCATGCTACTTTGATCTCATTTCATTAACTTTTGATTTTAACTGCCCATTGAACTAAACGTACCAAACTGAACTGTTTCAATCCGCCCAAAACTGACTGAACCGAACTTGGTCAAACTAATTGAAACTGAACCGATACAACAAAATGAACTCATTGAACTGAAATCGTTAAACTGATTGAACGAACGTTACCAACCAAAAACTGACTGGAAACTTGAACTTCGTTTAACTGAATTGAACTGAACTGTTTCAATCCGTCCAAAACTGAACGAACTGAACTGAACTTGGTCGAACTGATTGACTGCACTTGTTATCAACATGAACTGAACTGGACTGAACCTGTTTATCATTAAACTGAATCTGAACTGAACGGTATTGAAACTGAACTGTTTTTGGGTCAACCATAACTGAACTGTTAATCCGAATTGACAGGCCTACCCACCCACCACGCACTTGCCCCATCCTTCCCCCTTCCCTTACATAATTGGAACTAGTTTTTAAGCACGCGATGCGTGCATGGAATTATAAATTATTGTATTTGTTTTAATTATTATCGGTTTCTATTTGTGATTGAATTGAAATTAAAAATGAGTTAAATAACTTTTTGATTGAATAATGACTCACACTTATTTGCAATTTGACATAAGATGAACTACGATATTACTAAATACGATTTATTAACCCAACTTAGTAGATTTGACAGTGTAGAGTTTTTATGTTAATTCGAAAAAACAATGATTTTCGATCAAAAAAACTAACACTTTTAAATAATTAGAATAAGGACTTTTTGTATTGACTTCGTTAGTAATGATTTTTGATATATTTAGTATGCACTACTGGTATTATTGGTTGAATAGTAGATATGAAATATAGGTGAGTATTAATTATGTACTACATTTTATTAATTGGTTGAAATTATAGTATTATAACTAATGCGTCATTATATTGGTTTTGAGCTAAATAAATTAAATAGGTGAGTATATTAGTCCTAACATTATATTGACATATGCACATTTATGCTTAATGATTAAAACTTTCCATTTTCTGTATTGACCCATCAAAGCTCGATTTTCGACAATCCTTAATATCTCTGTCTATATTTGCCACAATCATTGAGAGACTAAAAAGAATTGATTGAACTATTAATTGGTAAGTTATCTCATAATATAATCAATATTAAAGTGTTGAGATAAGGGCACATTGCTCCTTCTAATATAGATGATTCTATTGAAGGCTAGTTGAGGAATCTTCAAAGGGGGACACATTGCTCCCCCTTCACTTTATAATAGATGAATTTTTCCTTTAAGTTTTGAAGGTGTTGAGGGAATTTCAAAGGGACACCATTGTCCCCTTCACTTATATATAGAGATATGTTGGGATTGCTTGTTGTTTATATAATAATAATAATAATAATAATAATAATAATAATAATAATAATAATAATAAATTTATGGAATATGATTAATATGAAGTACTTAATTCCGTCCATTCTTTTATTTTCCTTTACTAGTTTTTAGTCACGGGCGATGTCGCGTGTGACCCGTGTTTATAATGTGCAGAAGTTATTGTATCRATCAGATGCACAATATATTTATTGTGCATCCAAAAAGTATTGCATGCAACCGCCTTATAGTATATTAATGAAAAACGACATGTGTGATTAGGTAAAGAATAAAATAAAATAGTAACTTTAAAAGACAAAAGAGTAACTTAACAACAGAAATCAGTAACTTAACAATTTAGGAACAAAACAATAACCAAACAAAAAAATAACATAAAAACACAAAAAAGTAACTTTCAAACCAAATGTTAAAACTTCAATGGAAATTTTAGGAACTTAAAATTATTTGATATTTTTTCTCGAATAAGTGTAACTTAAACAATAGCAAAAGTCACTTAAAAACATAAAACAATTACTTAAAAAATGTAATAATTATTTAGAAACAACATATTGATGAATACAAAATATAGTAACTTGAAAACACAAAAGACTAACATAGAAACAGAAAGTAGTAACTTAATAACTTAGATCGGTAGCAATGAGTTGATTTTTCAACAAGTTATTAAAAGTCCGTTTTTTCTTATAGTTTGTCATGACAATATTGTGTTGTATAGTATAATATAGTAGAATAATAGTATTATGATATAATAATAAAAGATACGTATTTGCAAAATTTTGCTTAAAATWAATATATTTTGAATGTGTTTAATTTTATTGATTGATTTGCAATTTTATAAATCTCTATTATATAAGGAAAGGGGAGAGGTGGTGGTGGTGTCAACTTAAAAAGACGCTTATGTTCCCCTTTCCATATATAATAGTGATTAAAAAGAAAATTAGATTTTCAGTCAATAAATTTAATAAGTCAAGTTTAATTAATTAGAAAAAAATAAATCATATTAATTAATACTCACCTAAATTAAATATTTCCTATAAATATATCAATCAATCAATTTAAAAAATATAACTTTTAACATATTCAACGTTCAAATTATATATCTCTTTAATCAAATTTCATATCGTCAATTTTTTAAATCTATATATAATCGATTTAAATTCCTCCGTATATTGTTTTACTGTTATAAATTAATAATGATAATGATGATGCAACAATACAACTAATTAGATAATAAAATTTTAAGTATTTTTATACTAGACTTAATCTTTAAAAAATACATCACGAACCAAATGTAGATTAAAAGGGAAAAAAATCATGTATACATTATTAAAATTATAGCACGCATCGCGTGCACATAYGACTTATAATTATATATTGGAGCAAAAAAATTTAACGAGGAGAACAGGTATCCCTTATTGGTTTTTGATTTACTAATACGGAGTTAATGTAATATTCCGCACATAGATATGAAAAGGAAATTGAAAATGGTTTTCRTASAAATTGAAACCGAGGAAGTATTAAACTAGAATCCCCTCCCACAATGCAGTACGCCACCTAAATTGGCAAATCCCAGGTTTTTTGGGTAACAAAATCTCCTACAATATAGGTTTCAAACATGTTCCAGCACAACTGCTTAAAATCCAAGCTATGAAATGCAATCTTTCTGACGTTGGCTTTTTGCACATAACCTTGCATCCTAATTCCCCTTCCTCTCTAAACCCTCTGGTTCTCTCAACCTAGGGTTCCAGTAAAGTTTTCCTCCCTTCSTTGAATKCAAGGTTAGGTTCTTCTGTTTTCATTAAATTTTTCCTCTCGAATTCCCACGGTTTCATAAGCCCGTGGTTTGCTTGTCTTCTTCGCGTACATGCGTTCTCTTTCTCTTGTTTCCCTCTCATTTACTTCGACTTTTAGCAGGGGCTGCCGGTCCTAGGGTTGGGTTTTAACCCTCCRTCATGGCCAGCGAGCCACCCGTAATCGGTATCCTTGACGTATGGTGGATGGTTGATCGGTGGCTTTATTTTCGGTGGGCTGTATGCTCGTGTTTGGACGGGGACTCGCAAGAGGATGAGGACCACTTTCGGTTTTGTTTCCAAACGGCACGAGGTGAGCGCATAAATCTGTTATTAGGATGGCTGTTAGAGGTCGCTACTGTCGGGGTGATTTCTCATGTGGTGGCGGTACGGTTGTCATAACGTTCAACCAAAGGCAGTTGCAGGCGTGGCTACAATCTTGTGGAAGCTTAACGGCGAAGCCGAGATTAAGGTTGTTTCACTTCTTGGATATACAGTCATCTCTATCAAGTGAGGCCGTGGTTTGGTTGTTGACCATATTGCTTTGGATACTAATTTTTACTGTTTATTTTTTAGTTGTTTTGGTGATGATGCCCCGTTTGTTTCAATTATTGTTTTCAATAAAGGTTTTCAAAGCGATTAGGGTACTCTCTGATCGCAATACTAGGGTTGTTGGATCTTTTTCCTCTGCTCTTTCTGCACTAAGGGGGAGTCCTTGGCTGAGTCTATGTCCTTTGTTTGGCTATTATATATCATGTGCCGGCTACTACACAGGTTGTGTTAAAGGCTATGACCTCAGACTCGTGTGGCAGATTGGTTCAACAAACTGGTGTTTTGCTGATCGACATATGCTATATCTCTTTTGGTCATTAGTGGGCATGTTTTCATTCTATTTGTCACTTTTGGAAAGACTACGGACGTTCACAGGTCGACGCAACTACGCAAAAACAGATAAAAGGTTGAACTTGTGCGAACTCACAGATTAGTATTGCTTCAAATGAAGGGAATGTTTTAAGGTGTTATTTAATTAAGTCTCTTTTATTAATGCATAAAGTTCATAGGTTCTATGGATCTGTTAAAGTTTTTTCGATTTTGTCAAATTGTAAGTGTCGTTTGGCTTTACTTTGAAAAAAACGTAGTTAGTTTTCTCGTCAAAAAAAAAAAAAACCGTTGCATCCTTCCCTTTCATGGCCAAATTTTAGATTTTCTAAACTCTCTTTTTTCCCTCCTTAAAGGTAATTTAATGTACTCCCATTTCAAGCTTCTTTTTTTTTWAAAAAAAAATAATATTAAATTTATCATCATTGTTCTTGTAATTATATATTGATAAGTAGATTCTTGTAGAATTTAGTATAAATATATTTTAAATTTTAGATTTGGTGTATATTRTATTAGGGAAAAAAAACGGTTTTGGAGGATTTTTTTTAACCAAGTGGTGACATGCATCCCTCTTGATTTTTGCTTTAGTAAGATGTAATAGATATTCACTACCACACTTGAGTTGACTTTGATCAAGTATTTGAAAATCAATGTATATAATGATCTTCTCAATATTCATGTTAGTTATACGAGTATAACATATTCACGCGAAACGTGCACGAAAATTTAACATCCTTGCTATTTTTTTACGATGTCAAATATTATCTTAAGTATTGAAAAGTGGAAATTCTAATAAACTCTCACAAATTGTAAAATCATAAAACGTGAGCATATTCTTTGGGATTATCGAGTAAATTATCTCTATTACATAAGGGAAGGGGGGAGCAATGGTGTCCCCCCTCTTAAATGACATTCCTACCCTTAATGAATTAAATTTACAAAAATTATAAAAGAAAACAAAATTTGAAATACCTTTCTTTATACTTATCATTTAAACAAAATTAGTATATGCATTAAATATTGCAATTAAATTAAATTGATAAAGTATGTAACATCAATCAATCAAATTAAAAAAAGAGCGAAGTTTAATTAAATACCAAAGTCTTAATTCAAAATTTATCATGACAAACAATTATTATAATTTCTTAATGAATTTAATAGATAACGAAGTGAATAGTGTCATTTTCAGACTCATAAAATATGTTGAATATAAAATATAGAATCGAGGCTACTCTTAAGATTTCGCACAAGTTTAGAAAATAGTAATTAACAAACTAAGTTTTTTTTGGCAAGATTAACACACTAAGTTTATATCTTTTTTTTTAGAAGCACTAACTTTATATCTTATTTATGCAACCACTATTGGTGTATCAATAATCAAATATTTCTCATATTATTATTCGTGATTAATAATAATCTTAACATGTCAAGCACACACACGCATCGCGTGCATATAAGACTAGTATTAATTGAGTGCAACGGAAAGTAACATGAAATGGGGAATGAGAATTGAGAAGCGAAGGAAAGATTAAAAAAAAGTACAGAAGTATTAAGAACAGAAGACTTTAATCAAGTTTCACTCAATTTGGCTCTTTTTWTCCCCTCTCATAGGATTTCCTTCATCCCCTTTCGTAGAGTTCCTTCATCCTTTCTCGTAGGGTTTTTTGATTTCCTCCATCGTTCTCCGCCTCCTTCCTCCCCTTTTCGCTCACCGTTTGTCGGGGACTTGCCGCACAAGGTTGGGCTGCAACCCTCCTTGTCGTCGGTGATATCATTATTTATTTTGATGAGATATTATTTTTACATTAAGTGTTTTAATAAGATTTTTCT
>SNQN01002582.1:30136-49891 GCA_008642245.1 Bassia scoparia | reverse complement strand
ATCATTAATGTTCAATAGGTATCCCCAAATCTTTATTCGTGACCCTTACACCAATATTTCTTGATGTGTGGAAACGTTAGCAGGGGCTGTAGCAAAGCCTTGTTTCGAACTCAAGGAAATCTTCGTATTCATCGATACGACTTTAACTCTTGTAGAAAATCATCTCACAGGAGATCAAGCTCTCACCCTTCTGCGAATAAAATTCAAATATAATAGGTCATTTACGGGTGGACGAACCGCGCTGTTTCTCAGTGGCATTTGGTTTTATTCATGGAAACCAGAAATATTGTCAGTAGTGGTCAAGACGCGTCGCCAATGTCGAATACGTAAGTTCTGTGACGCTAAGCACCATAATGAGTCTCCTAAGTAGAGTTTCCCAGAATGTGTGAAGCACCATGGTACTTCTCGGACAATATATGCAAGTCCAGACCTATCAAAGCGGTCATGATTGATGGCAATTTCTTCACACTTTCGGCTTAGCATAAATCACCTTGGTCTAGGTGGAGACTTTAATGATACTCAGTATACATTGGGAGAGATCAGATGTGGGGATGCAGTCCATAGAACAAGCAAAAAATTTTAATGCTTGGGTGGAGATATGTCACTTCTAGAGCTTGAATAATCAGGACCTTCACACTGTGGCTCGTGGTCTTTACACTTGACACAACGTAAAAGTGCTAAACTAGATCGGTTTTTGGTGTAATGCTAATTGGGGAACTCGGTTCAGCAATGCGAAGGTCAAAGTACTCCTGCCATTCAATCGGACCATTGTCCTCACTATTCTCTCCCTCCAAATGGTTTTGCTCCTCTTCCTTCTTTGCAAAAAACCTTTCAAATTCCAAGCTGGTTGGATCAATCATGAGAAGTTTAATGTTTTGTTGAATCACAATGGTCCATTGACTCCTCTGGTTCCCTTCCTTGGTTCTTTCTCAGAGAAATTACAACAATGGATCAAAAGTTTTCATAATATATTTGGAAAAAAAGAGAACTGTTGGCTCGCATTGGTGGTACTCAAAAAAAAATTAGCATTCGGCAATGATCGTTGGTTATTAAAGTTAGAATCCAAAACTACGAAGGGAATTGGATGAAGTTCTCTCTCAAGAAGGGTGACTTTTGGTTCTAGAAGTCCAGAACTGAATGGTTATGCGGATGAGGATCGTAATACCAAGTTTTTTCACCTCTCAACGTGGTGAGGCGGTGGCGAAACAAAATTGTTGCCTCCGAGATGATATCTGATCAGTGGCTCATGAGTCTGATCAAGTTATATCCATGTTCTCAGATTTTTTTAAACTCTCTTCTCTGCTGAACATGTGATACTAGTCATGATTTGCCTCGTAACTGTTTCCAATGTTCCACACAGTATGCATGGAATAAACTTACGAACCTTTATTCCTCAGAAGAAGTCACCTTGCTCTAAAATTCATTGGGTGCCATTTTAAAACGACGGACCATGGATTTATCAAGCCTCTTCTATAAAAAATTTTGGCATCTCGTAGCTTCCTAGTGTCGTGATACTGTACATTCTGAATTTTGATGGGAGAACCACTTCCGCAAGTTTAAATGACACCTTTCTTGCCTCTTATTCCTAAAGTAGACTCCTAGAGTATGCCGATGGAGGATTTTGATATCCTTTTCTCAAAACCCCAAGATGTATTAGTGGGGGATCGAACACGAGGAACACGTAGATTAGTTCAATAGTTATTTGAGGGTCTTATATTTTTTGGTTCATCAAGTCATAAGTAATAACTATACAAACAACGATTAATTCATATAACTAAGGATTAAGTTTTGTGATCCGAAGGTCCAAATAACTTGGGAAAATCTCACAAAGCATGAAATTCGGGAAAAAGGGGCATAACTCTTCTCTTCTTTTCTCTCACCGTCCACGCTAGGGCCCCAATTAAGAGATTGAGGTTGAACAAAGAAATGTTTGGTATCCTTAAGGCCCAACCAAGTCACCGTCTAAACAACCCCCATTCGTAGAGAGCAAAAACGACAATCCTAACCACTCTAATCCTCTCTCGAGGCATTGTCATGGTTATGGCTTTTAAGGTGTGAAAAGAAGGCATCAAACACTCATAGACAAAGAAAAGATAGAATTCTAACACAAGGATTAACCTTGATCAAGGGTTAACAAAGTGCTCACAACAATCAAAAACCACCTTTCCCTTTATTTCATTTATTTGGCAAGACAAACCCCCAAATTAATTAGAGACTTCCATCACATAGGCCTTAGAAAGAGGACTACTCACAATTCAAGGATTTCAAAGCAATAAAACATGAGGAAAATATAAAACTAGGGCTAAACATGATTAACTAGTTGAATAAGCATGTATTATCAAGTAATAAAGGCTAATAACTACTAACAACCATAAACAATAAATAGTAAAGCAAGTAAAAACAAGAAAAAAGGAGAGAAGTTGAAGAACAATACCAAAGAAGCTTGGATTAATTGATTGGAATGACAAGAATTGATTACAAACTAACTAAATGAAGACTTTCTCTCTCTAAAACCTAGGGTTTCTAAGCTAAAACTGTGAAGAATGGGCATTCCATCAATTCCCCCTAACAAATAATGACCTAGGTCTATATATACAAGGAGCTAAATGGGCCAAAAATACAAGAAAAAGCCCAAAGAAGAATTCTGACGAGTGGTCGCTCACAGGTCGCTCAAGCCTGATGAGCTACCGCTCAAAAAAATCTGAAAATCGAGCAAAATAGAGCGTGGTCGCTCAAAGATCTGAGCGGTCTCTCAAAACTTTCTGGCCTGCGCACAAATTTGATTTTAAAACGTTCATAACTTTTGATGTAGGACTCCGAATTCGGCGTGTGATATACCGTTGGAAAGTTCTGGATCTCTAGTTTCCAATGCAATTGGCCACACATCCAAATTAGTTTTAGAACGAAAGTTATGGCCAAAATGGTGAAGGTAGGTCGAAAATTGATTTTMGAACTTTCTTCCACTTTGCCTTTCAACCTTCCTAAGGATTCTTCCAATATGCCACCTTCCATGCCTCTAAATGCTCCTCTTTCCTCCAATGCTCCTCCAAAAGAGTCCATGACCTACAAACCACTCAACCAAATGTCAAAGTAGGTGCTAAACCTTAAAAACACATCGAAATTGCATCATTTTAACAATTAAGGTTCAAAAACTCTAATGTGATGCAAACGAGCAAAAAATGGGACTAAAGTATACAATTAGGCTCAAAATAAGGTCTAAATGAGGGTTAAATGAGTATGAGAAGTGGCCCTAAAAACCACTTATCATATGCCAAGCAATTCAGACCTATTTCTTTATGTAATGTGGCATATAAGCTTGTCACCAAAGTTTTGGTTCAACGAATCAAAATGGTTCTCCCTAATCTGATTGCTCCTACTCAATGCAGCTATGTTCCAGGGAGACAAATTACGGATAACATTGTCATATTCCAAGAAGTTCTTCACTTCATGCGAAACAAACAAGGATCTCAAGCGTTCATGGCCATTAAGATCGACCTCGAGAAGGCATATGACAGGCTCCATTGGCCTTTCATACGCGAAACCTTGGAGGAAATGCGCTTTCCTAAGTCGATGGTGCAAACTATTATGAATTGTGTGTCCTCTGTTAACATGCGTGTTCTTTGGAATGGTGAACCTTCTAATTCTTTCCAACCATCTCGTGGTATCCGTCAAGGGGATCCTTTATCCCCATATCTCTTTGTCATGTGCATGGAAAGGCTCAATCAAACAATTGAAGAGTCCATCTTCAATGAACAATGGAAGCCCATATGAATTAGTAAGAAAGGGCCCTTTCTTTCAAATTTGTTCTTCGCTGACGATATAGTAATTTTTGCAGAGGCTTCCACGCACCAAGTTGGAATTATTCGTGATGTGCTGGACCGGTTTTGCAGGGCCTCTGGTGCCAAAGTGAGTTTTTAAAAATCTCGGGTATTCTTCTCTAAAAATGGTGCTCCTGATCTTCTAGATTCTGTTTCTTCGGCTCTTAACATCTCGGCTACTGAAGATCTGGGCTTCTATCTGGGTATGCCTTCCCTCCTTTCTCGAGTTACGAAGGCTAAGCTACCTTCCTATCTGGTGTGAAAAAGTTGACAAGCGGTTATGTGGGTGGAAATCAAAATTCCTTTCGCTTGCAGGGCGAGTGACACTTGCACAATCTACTCTTCGAGCTTCCCTATTCTATGCAAACTGCTCAACTTCCTAAGCGATTTGTGATGACATTGAAAAAAAACTCGAGCTTTCATTTGGGGGAAAATGACAACACAAGAAGATGCATTTGGTTGCATGGGGAATCAATGCTTAAACCTAAGAATAGTGGTGGGTTAGGCTTAAGATCAATGCGACAAGCTAATTCGGCTTTTCTTGCTAAACTGGATGGAGGACTATCTCGGAACCTAAAGCTCTTTGGTCTCGAGTTCTTCGTTCCAAATATTGTCAAGGGAGGTCTGATCTAATATTTTCCATGCACATTCTAATGCTTCCAATTTGTGGCGTGGTATTGTAGCTATAGCCCGATTATTAAAAGTGGTGCGCAAATGGCGGTTGAAATGGCAACACACCAAGCTATGGCTGCATCAATGGGTTCTCAACAAACACTTTTACATGTGGTTATCAAGGAAGTGCCTGCTCACCTCCAGCACATGCTTGTGTCCGATGTGTGGAATGCTAACACTGGGTGGGATTGGAATCTCTTGGGTATTATTCTTCCTTTGAGGTGCTATGAAAATCCAGGCTTGTAATTGTCCATGAACCCAAGACTTCATGATTCTCTCTATTGGAATGGCAATTCCACTAGCTTATTTTCCATTAAGTCTGCTATGACTATTATTCGACAAGATAACCCACTCAGGATGATACCCATTGGAATTTAATTTGGAAAACCCACCCAGAATAGAATTAAATTTTTCCTTTGGTTAGTCTCTCATGATCGTCTTCTGACCAATGCTAATCGTATGCAACGCCATCTAATTGATGATCCAACTGCAGGTTTGCAAGCAGCAGCCAGAAACCACTCTCCATTTGCTTCGTGACTGCCTTGGAACCCTCAATCTTTGGAGAAGATTTGTCCTCAGTCTCGCAGAAGCAATTTTTTTGGAGACCATGATCTCCACAGGTGGCTCTCTGCCAATCTATCTCGCCTTGATCTACCTCGACTGGAACGACCATTGTCTTTTATTTTTCCAGTGACTCTCTGGTGGATTGGCGTTGGCATAACCATACGTTATTTCGAGATGGTGAAGCTATTCCTGATGATAAGCTTGCCTTCCTTGATAAGGCTACTAGTTTTTTATTGCAACGCGATGCGTGCTTAATCTTGTGTGGAAAAAAGTTGTTATATTCATTCGAATTTGAAACCTAAATTGTTATAATTTTGTAAATTGATTTAGTTGTACTAATTTATATTTCAATCTTAATTTTACTTTATATCATGCCTGTGTATTTTAAGTTAGTTTATTTTATAAATTTCAAACTTTCTTTATATGCAAATTTCAAACTGGATTGCAATAATTGTGGGAAATTTGAATATGTTATTTATGTTTAATAAGGGTAAAAGTGTGTTTTGCATGGAATGTCTAGCTCCCTTGGCTTATACAATAGAGATAATAGAGATTTATGCACGCAATACATGTGTGACTACTATAATGAATTTAATGTTCGACCTTCAATTTCTCTCCGGCCGTGAAAAACCAAATCAAAAAACATGGTTTAGTGATTTACATGTTTTTAAAATGTAATGTACATACTTTGTACTCCATTAAGATATTTGAATGTTTTCTTGATTTTTTTCGTTAAGATTAAAACATCATATTCCTATAATGAAATGTTTTTATTTTCCTATTTTTCGTAGTTTGTCCAACTTTAATTTAATCAATTAGTCAAATTTAAAGTGGAAGGTTTGAAATTCTCAACCATAGTAAAAAAAAGTTTGAAAGATGAAAGTAAATGCTATGGACATTCCATATTATGGAGATTGCATACAACATTGTGTGAAATATGCGCACAAATATTATTGAATGACATATGTATTTTAATTTGCAATCAATAATTTCTAGTACAAGATTATAACTTTCATTTTTTTGAAGCTAAGTAATTAATTCCATTAAATTGGTCTTTTCCGCATCCCAAGTTAAACATAATTTAGGCTGATTGGATTTTTATTTTGGCAAGTTCATACATTGTATGTGTAGTAGTTTAAAATAGAATTTATTAATTTTATTATGTGAAGGTGAAAATGTCATTTCATAAGGGGGACACCATGCTCCCCCTCCTTATATAATAGAGATAAATGAACTTATTATGCACTCACATTGTCATCGACATCTTGAAGTTACTCAACGTCCCACTTATGAGGCTCATATCTGCTGGGTTGCACCTCCGTATGAGTGGGTTGCACACAATACTGACGGTGCAGCAAGAGGCACACGAGCAGGGGGGATTTCAAGGGACTCCTTGGTCAATGTCTAGGTACTTCCATTCACACGTTGGAATTTGCAATGCTATCACAGCTGAATTTTCAGCTCTCCTCCATGGCCTTCGATTAGCTTGGTCCAAGCATATCAAACTATTGATGTTAGATTGGATAATCTAGCCTGTGTCAATATTCTCAATGGAGATTTGGCTTGTCACGGACATCTAATGCATCTTATGGATCAATGCCAAGATTTATTAAACGTGAGCAATGGATTGTAGTTGTATCTCATTGTTATCGCGAAGCTAATCGTGCAGCGGATTGGCTTGCTTGCAAATTGTGGGATAGATGATGGTCGCTCATTGCTTGTTGGATCCACCCACCTGCGGCTTTGGCTAACTCATGGCTGAAGATTTTCGAGGAGTTTCGTTTCTAGGTTGATTCATGTGTCCTAATTTAGTTTTGTTCTTTTTTTTTTTTTTTTTTTTTGTAGCTTAGTTTCTCCTCTGAGTTCTGTACTCTCTATTGCATAAAAAAAAAAAAAATCTCCTAAATTTTCTAAAAAAAAGAACTAATTCATATATACATGCTATTCATTTTACACATCAAATAATTGTACAACATAAGGTATAAGATTATTTATCTAATATTTGTTGATTATACGGTACACTCAATTTTCTTTTAAATCAATGATTATGAAAATGAAAACCAAATTTTTGTTATTTTTTTTGTGAGGAAACCCAGTTTTTTTTTTGACGGGAAGGAAACCCAAATTTGTTAGTACAGTACTTCGTATTTCATTTTATGATTTTTTTCCATACATTCTTAAATTTGTTGTGTTTCTTCCTTAATTTTAGCAGATAAAATTAAATTATTTTTAGCAGATTAAATTAAATTATTTTTAGCAAGTTTATATCATCCTTTTCAGTTTTAATTTTTTTGGATCATGATATTTTCTATACATTAACAAAGTATATATTAAAGTTCGAATAGATGTGTGCATGAAAATATTTGGAAAAATATAATTGTTAATTAAATTTTATTAAATAAAAGTTTTATTGTAATACAATATATAATAATAATAATAATTGATTATATAAATCAATACATTTATCGATTATTAAATGTATAATCAACCGGTGCATTTGTACCAGCACGATCTAGACATTCATTCAATAGATGTTCAAAGTTCAATCCTGCTTCCTCGATTAGCCCATTTTTCTTTCCAATTTTTTTAAAAAATTTTAAAAATTGTTTTTTTAAAAGTGTAGTGCATTATGGCGCGAAATTAAAAAATGCAAAGAGATGTGAAACTATATCTTCTCCTTCAAAAACTTGATAAAATCATAACTACTTTGATACTTTCCAATTAATTTAATTTCCAGTATCCTCCTCAAATCAAAACCCTAACAAACAAACAAACAAACAAGCTCTTCTCAGTGAAACCCCTCATAGTCATGGCAGGCCAATCTCGAACCAAACAACAAAAGAGAGAAACAAATGCTTCAACTCCCAACAACAACAACAACAACAACAACAACAACAACAACACAAGTAGTGATAATCATCAAAGTGATGCACCACTTCCTTCAATAGGTTCATCCGTGATCCCCATAATCAACAAACTCCAAGACATTCTSTCGCCGCTCGGTTCCGATGAGCTCTCCAAGATCCCACTCCCCCACGTCGCCGTTGTCGGCAGCCAGAGCAGCGGCAAGTCTAGCGTCCTCGAGGCGCTTGTCGGACGTGACTTCCTCCCGCGGGGGTCTGATATCTGCACTCGCCGCCCCCTCATCCTCCAGCTTGAGCGRCGCAGCGTCGACAYATCATCGAGTGCTGATGATCAGGATCATAAAAATAGTAATGCTAATGTCAGTGGTGTCGTAGACGATGACCGCGAGTGGGGGGAGTTCCTTCACTTGCCTCAGTCTCGGTTTTATGACTTCGCTCGTATTCGTACTGAAATTCAGGTTCGTATTGAAAATACTATACATTTAAACAAATCTAACAACATTTTATACGGGCGTGATCATTAATTAAATGTTCGAATTTTACAAAAAGAAAACCTAYGTTTTTAACTTTTTACTTGTACGTGTAGTTTTAAAATACTAGAAAGGAATTATGCATSGAGACAAATCTAACAACATTCGCATCTTATTCGATTTCTATCAATAGGAGTTTGATTAATTTACAATTATATAGTAAATTAGTAATCATGATTCTTGCTCAATTGATCATGCATATGTAAAATTAAATTTCACTGATTGATGACTGAAATTTCACTGTTTTGAAAGATTGAAGCTTCTAAAAAATGTGTCGATTGCATGACTAAAATTCTTTACCAAATTTGGTTCCTTTTTACAGTTTATTTGATTTCAGCATTTGGTGTTGAAACTAGCATTATAATTGTATGACAAAAACAGAATTATCAACAATTTACTCAAGATTGACAAAAAAATGTCTTGCACATGCTGGAATTGAATTTATGTTACGTATCTAATTGTTTGCAATATCAATGTAGGTCTGCCATGAATTATGGCAAGAAAGAAAAAATTTCACATTCAATGCTACAAATTACAAGAAAATAGAAGCAAATTGACCACATTATCATTCATTCTGAGGATTTCTGACCTACTCATCCGAGCAAGTATGCTGCATGATGGATATTCTTGAAAGGTGTAGCATTGCCATGTGTTGCAGGCTGAGACGGAGCGAGAACAGGAGAAAAAAAGGGGTTTCGGATAGCCGATAAGCTTAAAGATTCTTCACCCAATGTTCTTAACATAACATTGATTGATCTGCCTGGGGTTACTAAGGTCCCTGTTGGAGATCAACCTACTGACATAGAAGCCCGGATTCGGAAGATGATAATGGCCCATATCAGGCAAGACAACTGTATCATTTTGGCAGTCAGTCCTGCAAATTCTGATCTGGCAACTTCTGATGCCATTCAAATGGCAAAAGAAGCTGATCCTAAGGGTACTTTATCTCATATATAGACATTTCCATACCTGTTCTTCGTATTACGTATGGATTTAATCGAATTCCATGTATTTTGACAGGTAGCAGGACAATTGGAGTCATCACTAAGGTATTATGGATCATAGTCTTTCTATGTAGCTAATCCTAGATATATAATTCTCTGGTAGATGACTAGATGGATGATAAATTTTGGTTCATGTAGCCGACCCCAATTTCTGGGACTAAGGCTACATATGATTGATTGATTGATGATTGATTGGTTACACCTAGTTGTTATTTGATGTTTGAAAAATAATTTTTAATTTTGCAACATGTGTTATGTTGCAACAGACAATGAGGTACTAATGCTTGCAACTTTCTCCTTGGAAAAGTTATCCTCTTCAACTAGGTTACGTTGGTGTGGTTAATCGAAGTCAAGCGGTAATAATTTAATCTCTCTGTATGATATGTGTATCTAGCATTCTAGCTTCACATGGAAATTTTGTCATGAATGTCTTGCTTTATGGATGATATATGAAGCTTTAGTTTCCATAAGAAAATCTTCTTCATTAGCATCCAAGTTTTTTCAGGAAAACCGAAAATTAGAATGTCTTGCTTAATGTACTGCATATACTTACAGTCTCTTGTGTAATTTCAGACATTAACAAGAATAAAAGTGTTGGAGAAGCGCTTAACTTGAGGAACAATTCTTCCAGGATCATCCTGTAAATCTATGTTCTTATCTGTGTCTAATAGAGGTAATTTATCATCATGTTGTTTTAACTCATTGAGTATGTGTAATATGAAGGTGTATCATAGTATTCGAGATCGTTGTGGCATTCCTCAACTAGCCAAGAAATTAAATGAGGTTACCTTCAATTCATCTTGATCTCTTGATTTCCACCCTTTACTTGAGTACTTTACTTTTATCACCAACAATACTGCATTTGTTTTCAGATTCTTGAGCATCATATAAGAGCAACTCTTCCAGCCTTAAAGTCCCAACTTCATTCATATTTTCGAACTGTTGAAGCAGAAATGAAGCATACGGAGTGTCAACGGAATCCAAAGTGGGTTCATCCACTCTTTCTTATTACTGCTGCCTCAACACCTTTTTCGATTCTCTGAATTACTTTCTTGATATCTAATTTGACAGCGCATTTGTTTGAGTGTGCAATAGTATGTTGTTTCATGGTCTTTTTTTCCGTTTCATAAACTGATCCTAATTGGTGTATAACTTAGCAGACTGCATATTGGTAAATTTTCTGTTGCTAGATTCCTTTTTTTGCTGGAAATTGCTTCTTGCGCACCAAGAGTTCATTCAATGATCTTGTTGACTGTTCGTTCAACAAGATAGTTTTCTCTAGTTAACAGCATAGTTAATCATAAAATTTGTCCATTATTAAGTTTGTTCAATCATCAATCCAGCTTTATTATTGATATTTTTCAGGATAAACAAGAATAATTGTTTGGACATCCTTCGAACTATAGTAATGTAAAGCCTTTCCTTCCCTCGTTTCCACTTTTCTAATAATAATTACCAGTGTTTTATGTTATAAACTCTCTATATATGTATTCCTCATTTCCTCTTTTAAGTTCTCTTTCCTTTCGATGTTAACAAGTATATGCTTTGCCTGCAGCTTTCTCTTCATTGATTGAGGGAAAGAACTCAGAGACGTCAACAAAAGAGCTGACAGGAGGAGCTAGGATTCGCTACATTTTTCAGTCAATTTTTGTAAWAGCCTTGGAGGTATGTAGATCTGTGATTGTGAAGAATGTTATATTGCATTGTACAAGCTAAGCCGCTAATCTGTCATTCCTTTGTGTTTTAAGGAAGTTGATCCTTGTGAAGATCTCTCTGATCAGGATATCAGAATCGCAATTCAGAATTCTATGGGTCCAAGAAACAAACTATTTGTCCCGGAGGTGACATACTTAGAGAAATACGGAGTATATAGTAACAATTGATGTATGACATAMGAGCTTCTTCCACGTTATGRAACATTTCTTTATAATGATTTCAGGTTCCGTTTGAAGTTTTGATAAAAAGACAAATCGAAAGGTTGTTAGATCCTAGTCTCCAGTGTCTTCAATTCGCWTGTGATGAACTGATGAAGGTTCGAAGCAAAATAAATTAGTGCATTTCCATTTAATCTTGCTAGTAAGTCATTACACCTTGGTCAGAAGATTGAAAATGTGATAAAAGGTCAGGACAATTACATTGTGTTGCAGATGAACAGTTGTTGTGAATCAAGGGAGTTGCGAAGGTTTCCAGGTTTTAAGAAGCGTTTGGATGCAGTAATACTGAATTTTATCTGCGATTCTATGAAACCTGTGGAGAACAGGATTGTGGATACAATTCAGATGGAGGTTAGCCCTGTCGCATTTCTTAATTAAGCTGCTTTAGTCGATTTCAGATYGACAATCAGAGCTGGGCACATGATGTATGCTTTGGCATCCCCAGAATTACAGATTAATGCAAGAAAAGATTTCCTTAACATAATCTTGTTGGCATCAGATAATTATGTGCAGTTTCAATTTGGGGAAAAGAATCTTAAAGGAACCTGATCTAATTCTCTCTTTAGATGATAGATCTTTCTACATGTGTGATGTTTTCGAGACACCGTGCACGCAAATTTCATGATGGTTATTTTCTCTGTTTCAGGCGGATGATATAAATACTTCTCACCCTAATTTTATGGGTGGACAAAGAGCAATAGAGATTGCCAAACAGCGTATTCGAGCTTCTAGGGTACTATGTGCTCCAACTTTAATTAGCTGCAAGCATATATAATTTCTTGCTTTAGTCTATGTGGTTGGTGTTAAGTTGTGTAAGTTTGTTTCATTAATGGTTAAGAGCTCAAATTGCTCATGATTTTTAGGGTGTCGTCGTTGATCTTGACCAATTGTCGTCACCAGAACGTGRCAGTCAAAAGCATAAATCAGCAGCGAATGAAAGATCTACATCAGCTGGTAAGTCCCATCCTTTTAATGAAGAGAATGTAACTTATTGTTATGCAAATGTTCTGCTTCCTTAAAATTCTTTGATTCTTTGATTTGTGATCATAACCAGAACAAAGTGAATAATCCTAATACAATGTTGCTGAATAATTTTACCATGTTTGTAATTTGATTTTCTTCGCTGAACTGAACTGCTGAAGTATATTACATGTAATGATGTTATCCTATACCGGTTTTTTTTCATGCAAAGAAAACAAATGTTTGCTGGTTGCTTTCTTATATTTGATCTCCTGGCCTGTGAGACCTTGAAGCCAAATACAATAAGTTTAACTTGATTTTTGAGTATATATGTCTAACTTTCGAAGTTTAAAGGTTATTTGTACTCGTACATCTTTTGAAAGAGGCACCAATGGAACTTTTTACTAAGAGTGGGTTGACATCTCAGAAGAAAGTTTTATTGACGTAAATAGCAATCCTTGCGCAGACTTCAACACGTTTTGGGCATGCTTTTCAGATTTTGGAGCCGTTCTTCCAATGAACTTCTGAGGAATAAATGGTGGAGGATCTAATATTGATTTTCAAACACCATATCGATTCAGCTAAAAGAGTGTTATTAATGACTAATGTTAGTCTTTATTTGGAATCATCTGCTTTTTTGTGTTTTTTTTTCCTATCAGTTGATATATATATAATGGTTGTTGCAAGTGCAGCCTGAATCAACCATCCGACCTACGGAAGCACACAACAGAGATGAACTGACAGAAATACTAGTAACACGGATGCTGTTGAAATCTTACTTTGATATCGTCAGAAAGAAGGTTGAAGAGATGTTCCAAAGCTATGACTTTCTGGTACAACCAAGCCGAAACACTTATTGTTCTCTGACTGTCCATGCTATATTCGTTTCATGCTTATGATCATCGTTAACTTCTCAGGTCAATCGCTTAAAAAGGGACTTCATTCGACTTTTATTCAAGCCATTTATGTGCTACTTTCACTAAGTTATTTTTATTAGTTATCAGTTATTTGCTTATCATTTATAGGTGTTAACTTTGTCTACTAAGTTTTTTTTTAATTAGTTATACATGTGACCTGAATCTTTGTATATCGTATGAATTTATTTTCTCTCTCATTGAAGAGGTACAAGGTGACTCTGATCTGATTGTTCTTGATTGACTTATTTTTAACCTTAATTAGTCAGGGAGAACTTTTGAAGAGTTATTGGAGGAAAATGCTGAGGTTGTGAGAAGAGGAAGGCACGAGTGAAAGGTACAGGGTGTTGCAGCAGGCTGTTCAGGTTGTAATAACATCCTTTTCAATTCATAACTGTTACACATTTGTACATGCTTTTTCGAGTAGGCACATTGCACTGATAAAGTATGAAGTAGTAGGATCATCATGTATCAGTTAAATTGATTTAACTATTGTTTGATGTAATAATGTTGTGCAGAGCTGGATGAATTTGTTCCAACATTCATCATCGAGAACTAGCTAAGGCACCGACCGAAAGCAGGCAAGTTTCAGTGCATCATTGTCAAAGAGTTTCAAAGCTCAAAGATTGGTATTACTCAATGAGAAGGAATAAGGAGTGATGTTCTGATCGAAAGTAACATAACATGGATCCGAAGCTCAAGATTGTATTACTCATTGAGAACAGGAATACAGGATGTGATTTTGACCGAAGTAAACTTGAACATGGACCGAAGCTCAAAGATTGTATTACTCAATGGGAAAAGGAATCAGGATGTATGGTTTGATCGAAGTAACATAGCAATTAGAATATATTTGTAGATATGAATACGGACGGTGCTTAGAGAGTCTGTATTCATGTCTTACGAGTTTGATGATTTCTGTGCCACGTTAGTTGTAAAATCTTGATTAAAAACATCAGTTTTTGATCTTCATATTATTGATTATACGTAGATTGAATCCTAAATGTATGCTCAAATTTGGTCTTGTAATAGTTTGTCTGTTAGCATTATACTTGTAGAATACTCGCTTAGTCGTTTCACTAAGGGTTATATTGCTCCATATGTTCTTTCAAAACTAGCAATAAACATTAGGGGGGCATTTGGTATGAACAGTCCCGGAGTGGCAAAGGATTTGTGATAAGGAATGAAAATGGGTATAATAAGTGTTACTAATTGTTGTTGGAATCCTAGAATGGAATGGAAAAAATATGATATGTGAATTTTGGATAAAATAAAGGAAAAGAATATAATCAAAGTAAATACCTGGTTGGAATTGAATCCTAACTATACCCGGCACAGCTGCAAATCATTTAACTTTCTTTTTCTTTTATTCCATGAAGAACGTGCATACAATTCATCGACTGACACAATTATCATCAAAAAGTTAAATCATCAAAATCGTGATATTAGATGATATAATCAGATGGATCACTCCATTATGTTGATGTCATGAGTTTTACAGATGAATGCAAAATGACGTTGTAGTGATTGACGCGTTTTCCATTGTGCGTATATCTTGAAGCTTTCTTTTTTATTTAATTTCTTTTGTTTGTTTAATGGGTGAAAAATTAAGCTAAGAATGAGGTTGAAGTTTTTTTTTGACGAGGATATGATGTAGGTAGATGAGATGTCGGGTTGAAGTTTCTTTTTTTCAAAAAAAAAAAATTGAGCTTTGAGAGGAAAATATAAGCAATGAATTGTTATTTTATTTGCAGAAAGGCTCTGATTCATGAATCTTAAGGAAATAATCTAACGGAAACAATTTCCACTGGGAAGGGTATTTGTTACTACTGTATTCTAATCAACATATTTGTAAGAAAAGATTTCGACGTTTCCAAGAGTGGAAAAACCTGACCAACACTATGAAATTGATCAGATCACTTATACTTAATTTTGTTATTGAGAGAAAGGAATGTGCATTGGTTTAGTAAGGTTCTAGGTTTATTAAGGGTTTTTTGTACTACCATTTTATAAGAGTGAGTTGTACCAAAACCTTTTTCTAAACGTAATTGTCACAAACCATCTTTGAACACGTGCCTTGTACACTTATGCGGACTCGGGTTGACGGACTGATGGTCAGTGATTCATTATTTTTTTTTTTTTTTTTTGTTTTGGACACTGAACCTTTCATTCTTCAATTGCATTCATATTACGTAAGTCTGTTCAATCTCTTTGGAATACGTGGTTGGATCTGGTGATTCACTAATTTTATTCTTTTATTCTCCATTTACGACGTTCTCTATATATTTGCATTTGTTAATAGTGTTATACATTTTTGCATTTTGTACTGGTGCAAGCAATAAAAAAATGCAATCATGCATGGCGTACTGATAGATGGTTGTTAACAAGGTTCAACTGTTAATTATATTTAATTACGAACAAATTGAGAGGATAATGGGGCAATCAAACAATCACAACACTAACAGTAACCACATTTAACACAGCGCAACTTCATGAAGGGTTTATATGTGGTTGCTTGGAGCTCAGAGGGTGAATTTGAACAGCCATTGTGCAGTCATAGCAAGTTAGTCATCGCCTTCAAGGACTGTAAAGGAAAGAATGAGAATGAAAGGTTAGTTGTGAAAAACAAAAAAAAAATAAAATAAATAATGAATCATCGACATCAGTGCCGGTCACGCGGAGTCGGATTGGTGGTGGTCACAAGCACTTGTGTAAAAGAGGTTTGTGACATTAGTTTAGAAAGATGGTTGTGAAAACTACTTATAAAAATGGTTAGTTGAAAACCGTTTATTAATAATATTAATTGGATTTGGTTTTTGAAGAACTGAATAATTTGTGTTATTAATTTGGGTGCCTTGGATTGTGCATTGACTAAACCACTCAACTTAGGGTGCTCGGATTCATTGTAGACATGTAGGGCTGTTTAATTGACTGAACAAAATTGAACTGAATTGACTGAACTGACTGAACTGACTGAATTTTTAATGAATGAATGAACTGAACTGAACTAATAAAATAGGAGAATTTAAGTTTTGATAGTGATTTTAAATATTGATTGCAATCTGGGTAATTATTTATTTATTTAATAAATAATTAACAATCGATAATTAATTTATTTATTAATTTAAGCTTAATATAATATAAATCAACTTTTACTGTATATGTAAAAGTAAAATAAGTTACCATATAAATTATTTTGGGCAGCATTTTCAATATAATCTAACACCAGTACAACATTACTCTCACTCTCTCTCAAACGTCGATTCACTTCCTCTCTCTCACAGCAATGCAGTCGTAGTTCTCGTGCTCGCCGTCTGCGCCATCGCGCGATCTGGTCCTGCGCCGGTGTGAGCGTCTGAGTAGTAAGCTTTTTTTTTGGCTTTTTAATTTTTTCGATATTCCTATGATGTTTGATATAATGTCGATTACTGAGAATACTTATTTTTTATTTGTGATGTTTGTTATTGATTATGGGATTACTTAGAATATTTTTTATTTTAATATTGATTTTCTGTTTATTTCATATTCAGTTTATCGACAACGTTGAATGTTGTTAATTGTTTGATGTTGAAAGTATTCTCAGTAGATTATATTTTCCTTTATTTATATTCAATGAGTTTCTTGAAGCGATTAATTTGTTGAATTTTTGTTAATTTGCTGTAAAATGTGGATTTTGGTCGAATTTTTGTCTTGAATTTTTTGTTAACATAAGTAGCTAGTTTCTGTTTAAGTTTGAAGTGTATAAGGATGTTGTAAAATAATAAGAAAATCATAGATAAGATGGAGTAATAATAATCGATATATGAGTATATGTAATTCTAGGTAGATGTATATAAGATGTATTATATATGTATATAACATATTTATAGATATATATAGATTCTAATATATGTAATGTATATTAGATGTATGTTAATAAAAAAATCTTTTTCAATTCAAATCGATGAATAACGCTAATGAAGGAGAAAAAAGTTTTCATAAGGTATGGTGATTGGTTTTAAATTCATTAATGGCTCATAATGTGGTGTTAAGAATATGTTTTGTAACGTTATTATTGCAGCGATTAAAGCCATAGAAAGGGTTTTAAGCATCATTACCGATGAGGAAGAATGGATAAAAGAAATCAATAGTTATTTTTATGATGAAATTTGAAAGAAGAATTGGAAATTTTTTAGATACAATAATGATCAGATATGGGGCATTCAGGCAATATCCCGGATCGGAGGATGTTGGCGAGAAAGAGATGATGAAACTAACGATTATGAAACAGTAATTAAATTGTTGAATATTTTATTTAGTCAAACACTTTTATTTAGTCGATTTAAATATTATTTTAGTGAATTTATTAACGAATTAGATGTATTATTTAAAGGTTATTATTATTTGCTAAAAAGACTTGTATTATATATTATTATTTTATTGTTATTATTATATTTTTATATGTTGTTGTTGTTGTGTGTGTAAATATTATTACATCGTCATCAAAAAATTATATCATACATCAAATATATTATATTGTTGTTGTTTTATTATTATAATTTATTATTATTATATATTTTTTTATTATTATTGTATATCAATAATTGAATATAATATATAATTTATTTTTATTGTTATTTTATGTAATATCATCCATTTAATTGTATTGTTAGTATTGTATTGTCTTATAATATTATTATTAATAATAATAGAAATAATTATAATTGAGATTCACTGAACTGAACTGAACTGAACTAAATGACAACTGACAAAAGGATTTTTTAAACTGAACTGACTGAATGAACACTGAAAACTAAATTAAGTTAAGTAAAGGCTTAGACACAGGATGTGACTTTTTTTCTAGATTTGAAAACTTTTCAAATCCATCATGCTTCGGTTTGGATAATATTTAGCTAACATACACGTAGATGTTATAAATGGAGATTGCTAGTGGCAGTAGAATACAGAGGAATTGCATTGCAATAGCAACTACAGAGGATCGCTACTGGCGAGGAATTGCTCGATACTTCGCTACTGCTAGTAGTGAATTCCTCTGCTAGTGGCGATCTTTCTCTTCAATAAAATGTGTTTAGTTCAAGCTCAGGCAAATTCGCTATCTTTAGTAGTGATGTACCGTTAGTAGCGATTTATTAGGTAAATTCGTTATTGCAGTAGCGAATTCACTTGTAATTCGCTACTGGTTATCGACAACGAATTTGTCTGATTTTTTTTTAAAAAAAAGCGATCCTACATGGACGATAACATAGGAATTATTTTCCAAATCGAACCACAATATGAATTTTGGAAAAGTTTTGCAAATACGTGGGAAAAAAAAATCCCGAAATGTCCCTTGAACTATTTAACTTCGGCTTCAAAACTAAAACCTCATGAGGGTATTCAATAGCGCCCTTAAGTTGATTAAAGGTTAGATGCAAGTCAAACTTTGTTGATCCAACCATCCTTTTTTAAACCAATATCTTGCTAACATTAATAGTTTCAGTAAAACACGATGACCTCGAACGCTACCTTATTACACCACTAGATAATCACCGATTATATGCTCGTTTTTGAATAAAATACAAATTTTTCTAAACTAAATTAAAATTTAATATATAAACTTATTAAAATTTTAAAATAAGGTTTTATTTTCGACAAAACATATTTTTTATAGTTATATATGAATTAATAATTATATAAACTTTTACTCAAAACACATTTTTTAACCTCCATTAATTTTATTTTATTTTTACATTTTTTATGCAATAATTAATAACGCACTTAGGAGAGAAATTTGGGAGGGAAAAATTGTGAGGTGGAGATTGCTTTAGTAAAGGTTATTAAATTAAATTGCATTGATATCTAGATCAATTACTCTTGCCTAGACCCTAGGTCCATGCAAATTGCATGGACCCTACATTCCATTAGGCCCATGCACATACATACATGATACAGCCCAGCAAATACAATTTTTTTTTCCCTTTTCTACTTCTTTATCCTACGATTTTTAGTTTTTTTAAGATTCCTTCTATTTTGTCGTTTGTTTTTTTAATTTGTTTAGTCCACTTTCTTTTCTTCTTTTTTCCTAAATAAATTTCTTGATATTATGTACTCCGTAATATTTTACAAATTCATAATATCATAATATTTTTTCCCTCTTTTTTTTATCTACTAATATTTCCCACGGTTCAAGTTTTTTCCCCTTATACTTTGAATATTTTTCAATTCATTCATAATATTTCAATCTACATACTATTTACTATTTAGTTTACAACTACCAATCTCCAACATTTTGTATTTAATGTTCAATGTTTTTCTCAAATTGTGTGTGTGCTTGTAATTTAAAACAAGAAGGTATTATTTTTTAGGAATTTTTCCCATATACCCCTGACTTTAAGCCTAATAATCCATATACCCCTGTGTTTTTAGAAACGCCTCATATACCCCTGACATCAGATATAATAGCCCAAATACCCATACTCTAACGGAAAAGCTAACACCGTTAGTCTTTTACTTCAT
>SNQN01002582.1:16444-29240 GCA_008642245.1 Bassia scoparia | reverse complement strand
AAATATTTATCTTGAACATTGATAATTAAAAAACCTTCAAAAAAGACGAATAATTTGAATATTGCATATGAAATGTTGAATAATTGTAAATCTAAACTAAATATTTTATTGCTGAACATTAATACTTCCTCCGTATCATTTAATTGCAACAAACAAATTTCACGCATTCGAGGTTTGAGATTTAACAATGTAACACGAAAATTATTCAAATAATTTTAACAAAATGAAGAATGAGATTAAAAACATAATTGTGTTAAATTATTTTGATTAATTTGCTCGTTTACATTGTTAAATCTCAACTCAAAATAATGCGTGAAATTGGTTTGTTGCAATTAAAAGATACAAAGCAAGTATTAAAAAAATTCGCTTAAACGAGAAAAACTGATATTGCATACGAACTGTTGAATATTGTAATCATAAATTGATATTATTACTGATCATTAATATTAAAAAAAACATCTTCACAAATCGACAAATTTATCTTAAATTGCATAGAAAATGTTGAATATTGTAAATTAGAAAACTATAATTTACTACTGATAAATTGAAACATAAAAAGTAGGGATTTTCCCATACCCTGACTTTAAGCCTAAATAACCATATCCCGTGTTTTTAGAAACGCCTCATATACTCCTGACATCAGATATAATGCCCAAATACCTTAATGAGCCAAAAAACGTTAAATAGTTAACACCGTTAGGATTTAACTCATAATTCTTCATTTAACTAATAATGTCTTCTCTAATCTCTAACCTTTCATCCACCATTGGCAATCTGAAACTCCTTCCATCACCATTAACATCGCCTTTTGTCTCCCCATCACCATTAACTCCCTTGAAGCTCTAAGATGGTGGGAGAGTTTATGATTTACAATATTCAACATTTCGCATGCAATATTCAATTTATTCGTCTTTTTGTGAAAGTTTTTTTTTTAAAAATCAATGTTCAGCAATTAATATTTACTTTATTAATTACAATATTCAATTTATTATAATTTACAATCTTTTACGTTTCGTATGCAATATTCAATTTATTATGTTTATGCAATATTCACTTTATTATCTTGATGTGAAGGTTAATTTTCAATTTCAATGTTTATTACTGTAGTAAGAATTAAATTTATATTACTCCGTAGTAAAATCAACGTTCATCATTTTGACAAGCAAACTCAAAATGGAAAGTGAATTGTGAAATATTCAAGTTATAGGTAAAAAAAAAACAAGAGAATAAATTAACAAGGATGAAATAAAATATTAAGGAGGAAAAAACTAAAACAATAAGAAGTGAATTTAAAAATATCAATCGTCCGTATTAAATATTCACTTTATGATTATCAATCTCCAACATTTTATATTCAATGTTCAAATTTTTTTCCCTAACTTCTTAGTGTGTATGTTTGTAATTTAAAACAAAAGGGTACTCCATATACGATATTCGTTTTTTAATATCAATATTCAATAGTAAATACTCCATATTCAATTTGCTATTATCAATCTCCAATATTTCGTATTTCATATTCAGTTTATTCATCTTCTCTTAAAAGTTTTTGGGAAAAAACAAAAAAAGAGAGAATGATGTAACAATAACAGAAGGAAATACTAAAAGAGAGGTGAAAGAGAGGGAGAAAAAAAATAAAAAAAAAAGAAAAAAAAGAGTACTTAAAAAGAGGAAAAACAAAAAGAAAAGAAAGGAGTACCTTAAATCATAAGTATAAAAAAAAGTCTAAAAAATAAAAATAAAAATAACAGCAATGCGCATGGGCTTCTAAGGAGAGGGTTCATCCAAAAGTAGATGGACCTAGGGTCCATACAAGAATTTGCCTATCTCGATTAAGTAGAGTTTGGATCCAGGCTTTGTTCTCGTTAACTAAATTTTGCTGAATTGAGCTTATTTTTAATTTTTAATGAACTGAAATTATTTTTGTTGAACTAAACTTAGGTTATTAGTATTGAACGGAATCAAACTTAAACTTATTTTCATTAAAACCTTGGGGATTCAACTTATTTTTTGTTCAATTAATTTCTTTCTCTCATAAAGTATCCAGTTCAATTTCATTGAGCTCGATTGTTTTCAGCTGAAATACACGGATTCATATTTTTACTGAAATTTATTTAAATAAGATAACGAGAATAGATTCCTGCTGAATTGAATTGAACTTATAACTAATTAAGTCAAGTCAAATTGAAGTTTAGCCTTGATCACTTACCTCTAAGAGCATTGGTAGTAATGAGGAAATTTTCCTCTCCTCGCTACTCTCTCTTTACTTTCTCTCTCTTCACATCCAATTTTTCCTCATCAAAAATTTTTCCTCCATAACAATGAGCAAAAAAAAATTTCCTCAATACTCTCTCTCCTACTTTTTCCTATATCCCACCATATTTACACATCATCTTTAATTTTTTCCCACTTCAATTTAAATATAAACATTTTGTAATTAATGATATTTTGTAATTAATTGATTAATTAACGTAACGTAGTAATTACATAAATAAGTAAATTATTAATCGTAATTATTAATTTTATTAAATTACTTGGTTTCTAAATAATGAATTTAATTAAAAAAATTACCACTTAATAAGTTCTGGAAAATAGTACTAATTAATATACAAAAATATAGAACTACATTCAACAACAAGTACAACAACTACCTTAAATCAATTTATTTACACTTCAATTATTTGCGAATATATTCAGAAAAATACAACATCAACGGAAAATAAAATAACTCACTAATTAATATTCAAGGAACTAACAAGAAGCAATTAATTCAAAAAAATAATTCCAAAATGAACAACAATATTATATAACAACAAAAACATTACTATTATCAAATTTTCATATTTTCAGAAATATTTAAAAAAAAATTTGATAGATTTACCTTGAAATTGGAGATTAGCTTGAACCAAAATTGGAGGAAAATAACAAGATAATTAATTTTGTGAATTTTGAAAGTGTTCAAAATATAGCAAAATGGGTGTCATTTTATAGAGAGGAGAAAATATGACCGTTGTAATTTTTTTTTTTTAATGCGAAATCCTATTTTTAAAATATAACCGTGAGTAAATAGTGCTGAAATCTGATTGGTGAATGCCTGGCCTGCCAAGTGTCGCTGCCTTGATTCGCTCCACTGCTGCCCAACACGCTGCTATTTGCAGTTTTTTTTTGCTTCCCACAACCTCAAAAGCGACGCGTTTGGGCTGGGGACAGTTCACCCATTACCCAAAACTCGTCGTTTTGGGTGTGGGAAGCAAAAAAAATTAATTGTACAGCACACTGTGGGCCCACACACCACTGTGCTTACTTAATTCCTCTTCCAAAGAGCAAGATTACGAAGGAGCAACATTGAGGAAAACAAATCCTCTTTGTTATGGCCTTGAGGAACCCATACATTTTATTTTTGAGGAACATTTCCTCATTACTACGGGTGCTCTAAGGACATCCTTAGAACCAAGTCAAGTCTAATTGGTTAAAATCACGACCACCCCGCATTTACCCTACATGGCTACATATATGATACTTAGAATCATGTCGAGTTAGGCCTTGTTCTCGTCAATTGAAATTTTGTTGAACTGAATTTATTTTTACTGAACTGAACTTATTGGCATTTGAAACTGAACTTATTTTTTACTAAACCTTAACAAATTTCTTAAGGATTAACTGATTTTTTGCTGACTGAACTTATTTTACTCAACTGAACTTATTGCTACTGAACGAACAAACTTATTTTTACTAAAACTTATCTAAATAAATTGACGAGAACAGAGCCTTAGTTGTCCCTTGAATTGTGTTAAATCATAACCAATGGTCCAATGTGGTTCATAGCCAAAACTTGTTTGATCAAACAAACCCATTTTAACTATTCTCATTTATTCACCCACTTGAGCCTGTTCATGATTTAGCGGTTATTAGCTACGTAACAAACACAATAAAAAAAAACCCACTTCATCAAAAACATACTTCTTACTCTGTAATAATCAACTTCATCAAAAACATTAACACATTCAAACCAAAACCCTGATTAATTTCCTGTCATTCCATTTTCCCCTGCATTTTTGTTGTTCTGTTTCTTTGTTGGGTGTTTCAGCCATGGCAGAACCTTCAAACAAAAACCAGAAAAAGTGATCAGCTTCAGAGTACACCCAGCTAACAAACTGTTTGACTCAATCAGATCTCTCTGTGACTATGAGTTCAAACCCAAAGGGTATGGGCAGGGTGGACATCACTGAAAAGGGTTCGAGATCACGGTTCGCAACGCCGAAACTGATGCTCTTGGCAATGTCTTCTGAGGCTTCTGGGTGATCAACTTCCATTGCAGCAACCCATCGTTGGCAAGATGATCAACGTTACCCACATTTATCTTCTTGTGAATGATGCTACTGAGAAAAATGCTACTGTCACTGTTTTTCAGGTTGAAGGTCTAATAATCCACCTTCATACACGGTAACAACTTCCTTTCTTAAAATTATATTGTTAGATATCATGTTTCAATTATCATGTAACTTCATCTTTGTTTTGTTAAATTTCATTGTTTTTTACATCATATTTACATTAGGTTATGATGGCATGTTGATGTTAGTGTAACATTGTTTGTGATTTGTTGAACGAAAACTTTGTCCGAAATATTGGCATTGATTTAGCTTATACAATTATAGTAGTTAATCACTAGAATAGTATAAAGAAATGGTTTTTCTTGAATTTTTCACAGTATAATTTGGATTATGTCTGACAATTCAACTCTCTAATTATCTCCTTTTTAATTTCTTAATTTTTGCTGATTT
The DNA here is from genome assembly GCA_008642245.1 of Bassia scoparia. Lineage (NCBI taxonomy): Eukaryota > Viridiplantae > Streptophyta > Magnoliopsida > Caryophyllales > Amaranthaceae > Bassia > Bassia scoparia. The sequence goes on along the minus strand of SNQN01002582.1, from coordinate 24,462 downwards.
AATTTCTTGTATTAATTTGGTTGAACATATCCAATCAGTCCAAAAAAAACACATATTACAATCTGATCCTCTCACATAAAATAAAATCACCATATCTAATTGCTAATGTAATTTTTTACTTTTCCTGATTTGTTGTTCTGATGCAATTGCTTGTTTTGGTTTGGTGAAATGTAATATAACTAAAATTTTGATGATTCAAAGAAACCCATGTCACAATATCACCATATAATAAGTGCAGCAGTTAGTTTGAGTGTTCTGAAGTTTGCTGATCATTGAACCTTGTGCAATGATTTCAGAGAGCTATCCTGATAATGAGCACAATGTAGAACTGTTGGAATTGAATCCGGAAATCCAGCAGATCCTAGTATCAAAATTTCTGTGAGGCTGTTCTGCATCTGAAAATCTAAGGATATGATCGAGATACTCGTTGCAACGCGAAAATCCTGTACCAGGTTCATTCTTATTTCATACTACTCTATGCATTAGTCAGAATCAGTCATGTCATCGATCGACTTAAACTTCAAACCTGTTGATCTTTATGTTTTGTTCTGTGATCAGTTTCGGTGGACATAGCAGAGAGATTTGTGGCTGTTTTTATTGAGGGTCACAAGCCTTGGATTTACAAATATGAAACTGAAAAGGTAATGAATGATTAACTCTCAAGTTTAAGGATTGATGAACRAATTGAAGGACTACATATCGATTTCTGTYATGATGATGACCGAGTTTTTAAGARTTTCGTTGTGGGTGTTGCAGATTGTTGGAACTAGGGGAATGGAACCAGGGCAGATGCATCATGCATGGTTCATAATGCGTCACATGGAGGCGTTGTGGAAAGCATCATATCTGGCACCTTGTTTTCTTATGTGTTTAACTTCAGAACCAGCCAATACTGTCATGAAGCGATTCAACCTTGGAGAACTTGGCGATTTTGTGTTCATCAGCAAAACAGAAGATATAGTCCCAAACTCGAATGAAGCTGTTGTGGCGCTGAAGCTGTTGCAAGACAACCCGGATCCATATCTGACTATATGAGCTGCTGTAAATAAGGCTTAGATTCATATAGTTGGCCAATTCAAAGTGGTTTCGATGTGCAGATATATACTTCTATAGCTAGATTCTTAGCTGTTACGCAGTTCTTACTAGGTACGCACTGGTTGAGCATTAGTGAATTTCCTTGAATGTCCATTTGTGAAAATTCAATTGTAACTAACAGAAAATAAGACAAGCTTTAGTTGATATAGCAAGTCTCATCATTGGGTSTATGATTGCTAAATGAAGGAGTCCGGTTAAGCTGACCTTCGACAAACAGTTAGCTTGTATTCTTCATATTGTTCTGCTGTTCTAAAATGGGACAGATTTACAGGAACAATAGCCTAGTGAAACTAGAGTTTTAACACTACACAAACTCACTACGCGTAGTACTGCAGCTTCTTTCGACATTTTCAGAAACATCTAAATTCTGTTTTCGGAAAACAAATGGGCATTGAATTGATTGCTGATTCTAATTTGAATAACACATCTGCTCCCCATTTGTATAATGTCTCTGCTAAACCACCCAATGGTTTTGCTGTCTGCCTGCAGGCTGCAGCCTGTCAGCAGAACACCGTCTGCCTGCAGCCTGTCAGCAGAACATCATCTGCCTAGCTAGAATACTGATGGGATTTGCCTATTTCATTCGGGAAATAAATTATGAAATGTTGGTTGGATTTTTATAATTGCGCGTACTCAGTTATATATATGAGGGATAATCAGCTTATTGAAGGCCATAAGAATGAAATGATGCATATGGATTGTCTTAGTTACTGATGCTAATCAAGCAATCGATCATATTCTGAGCTGATATACCATATTACTCTAACCGTCATCAATAGCACATTTTGCTTTCCCATTGGCACTAGTCACTAGATTTCTAGTCTAGTAGTAAACACGGATGCATCGATCTTGTTCAATATGGTTACTAGTTAAACCTTTTAAATAAAATCAAGATATCATTCAATTCGAAGTTTAAATCTTGTTCTTTATGTATGTGGATCAGCTCCGAAAGTAGTTGCTCAAAATCTTTTCGGATTTTGCATAGTTTAAACTCAGATGTGATTTGCAGGCAAGTTATTAGGAAATCGAATCTACTAGACTATTGTGGATCCTCATATTCCTTTGTGAGATTGGGTTCCTAATATCTTAGAAACATTGATGCCTGGTTATAATGGCCGGCCTAAGGATACCATATTTTATTGCTACTTATGGTCTATATGGTGCAGTCTGTGAGAATTAATGTAAACTCCCTTGAGAGCCTCCTTCCATTCAACTCAAATTATTGATATAACTAACAATAGTTAGGTGTTGATGAGTGTGGAGTAGTTGCCCGTAAGCGCCTAATGAATATGTTGTACCTAATTACAAGATTTTACTCACTCATCAAAATTATCTCGATGAATAAATAAATACAAAGATATATTCTATCACACCCCGCAGTCGTAGCGGGGAGTTGATGGTCGATATCCTATAATATGGACCTAAATTCCAAAGATAGAGTTGTCGCGCGACCCTTAGTGAAAATGTCTGACATCATTGTATATCTCGCAGTTAGGAACATGATTAAAGACCGAACATGTCCAGGCCACTTTCTCACGGACAAAGTGGAGTATTCGCATCCTACCGTGTTAGTGCGTTGAGCATAACTGGATTACTTGACAGGTAAATGGCACTGACTCTATCACAATCATAACATATTGGTGGCACGAGCGCAGCGTGACAATGATCGAGCTCAAAGTAATAAAATTACGAAGCCAACATGGCTCAAACAACAACATTGGCTAGCCACAATACGTTGCTTCATGCACGGAACCGAGAAAGATGGGGTTGTCGTTTAGAGGACCATGAATGAAGATATCACCTAAAATAAAACAACAATAACTAGAGGTTGAACGCGAGTATCAGACAACCACCCCAAATCTGAATGATGTCGCATTCTAGGCTACACTAGCACATGACTTGAATTTGTATTTATAATAGGAAGAGCTAGTTTTTAATTTCTCTGCCCTCACGTGTCTATAGTATTAGAACTGCTTGCTAGGATGTGGGTTCGAGTGTTATATACCCCACCAGATGTTAGTGTTTTTACGGTTTGAATTAAAAAAGTGGAAAGGTGGAAAAAGATGCAACCATGCGCAAGGTTACCTGACTATATGCAAGATGCTTTATAGCATTTTAAAGTTTGGCAGGGCTCTCTGGGATCATGCTCATGACAGAATACCTTGTTACAGCATGTGTTAGTCATAGTAAGCGGCATATTGAATATCAGGACGAGTAAAGGGGCTGAGTATTGTTTGTAGCCGAACGAGCATGAACGACTGCGAAATATAGTTCGTGAATTAAAAAACGAGTCGAGGATCCGTACGATATCCCGAGCACTTAAGATTTGGACGATGTGTCCACAGGAGTTTGGGTATGAAATAAACCTAAAATTTCTAGTAGCAGCAACCGACTTAAGCCCCATGCCTGCGCGGTCTGAATATTCGTGTCATATTTATGCTGAGATTCAATGAAGAAAAAATTTGAGAGAAGTGTACGAGGTTCAATACCCAAGAAATATACTAACCGGCAGTACTTGTTTGGTAACCATAAGTAGTACATCCTTCATGATCAGTTCATTAGGGAAACCCTCTTGATCTGTACTGAGCAGATGAATATCTGAAAGCCGGCTTTCTTTCACATGTAGTTAGCACGGCCAATAAATACATTTTATGCTGTAGGACCACGGCGGAGTGTGATGTGTAAGTAATTCAATAAGGAAGAACTTAGGTATAATCCAAAACCAAAATCGGTCGATATCTCCACATCTAGTTTAACATTTTTAACAGTAATTATGCAAGCAAGGGTATTTAAGGGCCACATCCGCCCATTTCATATATTCTTTGTTTTGATTGAAAAAGACAAGATAGAAGAGAAGAGAGACGATGTCCACACTGAGAGATGTAAACAACAAAGAAGAAGAATAAATTAGCAACGCTGCTGGTACCATGCCCGTGGTGCTGTTTGCTTTAGGCGAAAAAGCTTTCTTAAGGAGCAAACATGATGAGGAAATCGACGATCAACAAACCCTGGAGGTATGCTATAGATGTGTTCCTGAGATCCATGAAGGAATGCATTTTAACGTCCAATTATGGATAGAACCATTTTGAGCAAGGCCAGATTCAATACCTGCGGATGGTTAGCAGCTTTAAAACTGGACTAAAGGTCTCGTCAACAATCAACACAACCTGTGACTGCATCACAAACAAGACGGAGCTTTGTGGCGTTCTAAATCACATTAGACTTATATTTATGACGAAAAAAGCCACTACATGTTAACAACATTCACCCCCGCGGCCTATGGTACCAATACCATGTCCCAGTTTTATGTAGAGCACTTATCTTCATTCATGGCTGTATTCCATTATGGGTCGTAAGGGCTTGTTGTGAGTTTGGTAAGGGTGATTTTATGTGGAAAATGTGGGAGGGAAGGCATATTTAGGTTGGGCTTGATAATTCCATGTTGCAAACGGGTCGCATAGGAGAGGATATGGAATGGGCCTAGGGGTGTAATAGGGAAATTCCACGAAGGGAGGGGATGTAGGGAGGTGGTGTCACGGGTCTGATCTGAGGGTCCAATGAGTTTTGCTTGAAAGGGGGACTGATCAAGCTGATTCGGAGTGTGGGTAGGAGTAGGGATGATGAATGTTGAGCCTGCTGCCATTATATATGAGTTAGAAGAGGAGATGGCTCATCTGAAATAATATATAGTCACTTACTTGAAATTTGCCAAATTTGCATAAGGAAAACCACATTTTCATGAAAAATACATGGCGGGAGTAATTTATTTTTGTGAGCTAGATCTAGGCATGATAACCCTGATTTGGGAGGTACCAAGGAAAACACATGGCATGGATTTGGAGCTAATGTTGTAGAGGTGAAGTGGAAGAAATTTAGGAAAGCAAGACACCCAAAACCGAAGTGGTCATATGATGGAGGTTGACCAAATAAATGCTTGAGCAGGACTAATATTGTTGAGTGTTTGTGGAATCATATTGGTGAGTTAATCGCCTGGTCTTAACGTGGCATAATGCCATAAGGGGTAGGAAGAGAATGCCGGAAAAGATAGTGGGGTGTTGATATGTTGAGCGTACGGACTCATTTACGGTTCGGTTCCATTTTGAGAAGAGTGTTTGGGACAAAGAACGAAAGATAGACCTATTGGGTGCAAAGTCTTTACAAGGGTGTGTTGTCAAATTCACGTCCATGATCACACTGAAGACATAATGGGCACTCACAATTGAGTGGTGAACTAAGCCGCGAAAATTACGAAGTGTTTGGAAGGATTGAACTTAAATCGATGAGAGGGAAGTCCAGTGATAATGGTTATAAATCATCAATAAAATGCATATTAACTTTTTATGTCCATTTGTTACTTCGAATTGGCAGAGTGTCCACAAATCAGACTGGGATATCATAAACGCACAAAATAGAAGTAAGAGAGACGATAAAAGTACAATCTAACCATTGTTTCCCTAACGGAACTATGATTGACTAAAAGAGCGATGAATTTCCTGATATTCATTGAATTAAAAATTCATTTTTCCTAAGAACTGAATCATGGGCACCCGGGCCGCCAAACTTCTGCATGTTTGCAGAGTGGCCAAGGAGTTAGGACCAGAGTGAAGGTGGAATTGTAATCAATGAAGATGAGAAGATAGTGAATTGGATAAGCTCCCCAACTATTACTCTGTATTATAGTCCTCGGTATAGATCCTTACATCAAAACCGACTTGGATCATTCAATGGTATGCTTAATATCAGTGGTAAATTTGCGCGATCTGAAACTAATTCTACTTGATGAGGCAGTGACACAAAACCATTCGTTAAGGTTAAAGGAAGAATGGGGAAGGACGTCCATGACCGAACCGTTAATTGAATCCTTACCTCAACTTACAATAACGCTATGCTGCTGTGTATGTACGAATATAAAAAGGAAAGAGACAGCATTATTTAGTCAAGTAGTAGATGCGGGCAGCGTCCGGATAATTGTCATTTAGGTTTTTAACCAAAGCGGATCATGTTGCGGAAGACTCATTGTAGCAAAGGCATTACTAAGCTCGGTAGGTGTCATAACAGGACCATGTTCAGATGCAAGATGGGCCTGAGGTTGAGAGGTGGGCCGTGGGCCAAGAATCCCCTGCTGAGACCGAATGGGGTATGGAMCAGGTGGTGTCGGGCCTTGTTGAGGAATCCAAGATTGAAAAGGTGAAGGGGGAGTCCAATAACTAGCAGGTTGTGGTGACATATGGCCAAAAGCATAAGGTGGCCCATAATAATTGTTAGGGATTTTTCCTCAGGTACCCCTGAGYTTTGGCTTAATTATTCATATACCCCCGAGTTTTTTTTTATTCCTCAGGTACCCCCGAACTTTGAAAAAATAGATGAAATACCCTTACTATGGATGAAAAACTAACACCGTTAGTTTTTGACACAATTAACCCCTAATTTAACTAATTACACCCTAATTCAACTAATTACACCCTAGTTTAACTAATTATACACCCTAATTCATTCTCTCTCCCAAAAACTCTCATTTGACTGATACTCCGATAGTCTGATACAGTAWAGAAATGAAAATGGCGGACAAGAGGTTGAACAACAACAATGGAGACGAAAAGGACAGGTTMAGCTCACTCCCCGACGCAATCCTCATCGAAATTCTCTCTCATCTTCCTATCGACTCCGCCGCCGCAACCTCCGCCTTATCAAGCCGTTGGCGCCACCTCTGGACCGCCGTCACCCGCCTCATCTTATCCACCGACCCAACGCATTTCATGGATATCATCGACAGAATCTTAGGTCAGCTCACTTCTCCCAAACTATCTGCTGTTTTCAAATTCGATTCATCTTCACCCTTTGGTAGTGCCCAAGATGAATGCCTTCGTCGTGTTTTGGCCCGAGGTGTGGAGTATGCTTACATTGATGTTGAATGTTTTGATCGCGAGTATTTCTGGGTTAAGACCAAAATGACTCATAATGACTCAAATTCAACACCATTATACTCTTCAAATCCCCAATCCTCTCAGGAACTTGCCCAGAAAAATTGTTAAAACTGAGGTTCAAAGTGCCCAYGAATTTTCCCAYAAAGTTGATTCCCTTCAAAATCAACAACCCTCAACAACTTACACTGTCCTAATTCCTTAGGAATCTCACCACTAATTAAATTATTAGCCATCCTAAACTCCTCTAATTTTGTCAACTTACCAATCCCAACATCAATGGTTCCCTTTAATAAATTATCAGAAAGATCTAAAACCCTCAATGTGGTAATCTCCGCAACCCAACCCGGAAACTTGCCAACAATGCGATTCCCGTGAACATCAAAACCTCCACACCGCCYCATTTAACAATGGAGGAGAGAGAAAAAAAGGAGGAAGAAAGAAGCAAAGGAAAGGAAAGTTGGTTGTGGTAACAATGGAGGAGAGAGAAAGATGGAAGGAAGGTGGCCACCTGATGTATGACACCGGACTAGAGAAAGATTGGGTGTCTTGTTGACGCTGCAATGGAGAGGAGCCAGTTGGAGTAGCTGGCGAGTCAACATTGGCCGCAAGAAAGACCTGTAGCAGTAGGGGATGGTTCGTTCAGCTATTACGTCGACTTTTCTTCTCGATAAGAGTTGAGCGTGCGGGTCGTGAAGGTCAGCAGAGGGTCCGTTTGTTGATGAGTGTAGCAACGGTCGATCGTAGTCGGTATTGCGAAGATCCTGACACAGAAGACGAAGGGACATCGTTTGTTCGGCGAGAGGGTTGGATCGGATATTGGCAAGTTTGTGCGGCGATACTCTTGAAGTTTGCTGGCAAAAGAAGGCGGTGACGTTCGAAAAGTTCGAAGATGGAGCGTGTAACTGATTAATCCAAAGGTATATCGGGTCTTGTGTGTTTATTGTTTTGGAATATATGTCTTCAACTTATTCATAGTTTCTTTGGCGGTCGAGACTTTGT
>SNQN01002581.1:57697-72028 GCA_008642245.1 Bassia scoparia | reverse complement strand
CCCTTCTCCATTTCAATTGAAAAGAAGGGAAGAGGAATCGTTGAGCTGGGGTATAATACCCCCCTTGAAGTGGAGAGAGGGACTTTTTAGCTTTGACTTCCTCTAAAAATCACTCTTGCGACTCGTACTTTCTCTCTCACTTTGCAAGTTTTCTGAGTTTGGCGACGATGTAGATTGCTTCGCAGTTCGCACTTCTAAAGCTCGCTCTTCGCAGTTTTCCAGATCTTCTTTCAACATTTTGATGGCTTCGCCACTTCAGGTACTGTTCGCACATTTCTTTCTTCGCACTTATTCTTTATTCTTTTTCTTTTTTATCAAAGTAATAATGAGAAACACAAGTTCTACGGACTCTTTCCCAATAAGAATAGAGTTGGGGGCTTGGAAGAGCTTAGTCCAACTTCGCCTGGCTTCCAATTTAACTGCTTTCTCCTCTACCCATGATTTTTGTACTCGCACTCTTGAGCTCCTCGTCCCATCCTTGACACTCTGTCTATTCATATCAAGATGCCTCGCATAAGACACTGCTACAGGAGACCTGAGAACCAAATATGGGAAGACGAGGAGCCAAAACCGAGACTACTGCGGCTTGCCTAGGAGTAGAGGACTCCAGTCTTGACTCGCAGACATAAGGTGCGAGCATAGATGCTGCTTTGCATGAAAGCACACGAGGAGACCAACTTAAATCTGCTAAGGTTAAGGGGAGGGGAGCAGAATAACGAGCAGGATCCTTGCGTGGATCGCCAAAATAAAAACCTCCAGTGAGGAGGTCATCAGAGGACGATGACAAGGACAAGGACAAGACAGTACTACCTCAACCATAGTGTGAAGGCTGGAGACCTACTTTGCAATTCCAGCACACTACGCCCTCATATTTGGCTTCGTCTCGCCTGAGTCAACGGAGAGGTTCGTGATCCCTACTTAGGACTGACGATTACCCAAACTACGGAACACCTTCGCCAAAGCGGTGGTGACTTGGCCTTCGCTCCTTTGCACTCCTTCATAATAAATCTGATAAGGCCTATGGCATAGGCTGCCACAGCTAACACCGCAGCATGTGTCATATCCTTGGATATATGGCCACCTGTAAGTGAAGGCGTGGCCATTGCAAGACTGGGGTCTTCCCTCGCATGCATCTGATCTCCAAGAAACAGCAATGCCAAAGCTAGATTGTTCTACTTTAGCAGACGTAAGGTATATTGACCTCAGTTGAGAAAGCCAAATAAATGTACAATTGGAGAATGACTCTTCCTTTGCACACCGAACCACCCTCGCCAAGATTCTTTGTAGACCCTTAAATGTGTCTCCCCAATATAGTAATCCGTGATGAAACATTACCCGACGTTCTCCATGTTTCTGACGTCAGAAAAGATGCTTTTAGACTACAAAACGTTGGAAATACGTAGTCGTAACTCCGGAACTATTGAGCAAAAGACAAACAGAAAGTGAAGCGAATTTTTCGCATTTGGTTGGCAAATGAGAAATACGTGTCTGCTGTTCTGATTGTTGTCTCATTTTACTGGGAATGAGACTCTTAAATTGTTATTTTCTTGATTGTTCTTTGAGTGTTATTTTTTTGATTACATTGAAATTTTAATGCAGTTTGATTTGATGTTGATACTGAGAAGATTCGGATCATCCATAATTTCCACTTTTCCATCCTACACTTCTTTTCGAAATCATTTGTTGCGTATGCCTTTACGAAGCGCTTGGAGGTTCACAGTGTATAGTTGGAAAGCTACTTTGCAAACTGCGAGGACGTTGTCTACAACTGAAGCTGAGTATATGGCTCCTTGACATACTGCTGCGACCATAGTATAACACTGTATGAGAGTATGTGTATTTTTTGAGGTTGTTTCGCAGACAACATTTTCTATGGATATTTTGGTTATGTGAATTATATTGGAGTTGTCATTCATATAGCCCATGACGTGCACAGAGAAAATACACAAAGAAAAAATACAAGGATATATCACAATAAAATGACCTCGGAGAAGTAATTGAATCGTGCGGTATATTCCTTGTTCCTGCAAGGATCAAAGGCTTTCTCCATTCATAGACAGAACTCGAACTTCCTTGCTTGGAGAGAGCCATTGATGTATCCTTATCCATTCCTTAGGAAGGAGTGAGTAAGTCGCAGGACGCAGTTGATCGGGTGAAGAAAGAGTTCAGGTAAACAACTGGCATAGAAATCACAGTATACTCTACATGAGAGAATTCCAACCAGAATATTCGCTTGCAGCAAAAAGCCAATTATAACCATAAAATTCGCATCAAGTATTCCAAACCGATTGCTTGAGATTGTTACAGACAAATTGTAAATAGTCATATTATCTACGAATACCCTTAGGGGCTTGAGAACTGCCTCCATACGGGATGGCAATCTCCCCGTCAGTGCGCCGTGCATCTGTGCATAGTTTTCCTCATATGGTTCGCTCTTCGTGTTATAGTAATTTCGTCGTGTTTCGTTCCTGCTTGTAGTTCTTTTCCAGCGACCTTGTGTTTGTGTCGTAACTACAAGCCTAGTCACTAAGTGACTGGCAGGTCTGGCATTCGCTGGGCTGGCGAATATTATACGCGAGGTTCCTAGCCTTCTGTGTTGATTATCAGGCTTAATACGCAGGGTTGTGTTTCATTTACAGCCTAGTAAATATGCCCCTATTTCCCCTCGACGCGCGCGCTATGCATAAAATACCGTGCCCTTGCTGCATCTGGTCCGAAAACGCATACACACGATTTTTCTATAATAGACACGAGTCCCTCATCTCTGTCCGCTCTCTGCGTCGCTCTCCGAGACTTGCGTATTCTCTCTCGTACACGAACTCTCTTCTTCGAACAGACACTCTAAACACAATCGGTTCTTGAGTTCTAAGACATTCATACGAGGAGTTATCTCACCCTCTTCGGTCATTCAAACAAGACGAAAATTTCAGGGTATAAATCTTGAGATTACTCACCTAAAACATCTTTTTTGACTCTACTTAATTCCTCTTGTCACGTTTAATTTGACAAATTCTTATTGCGAGTTTCAATTAAATTCAACACAATGTAGAAACTCACTTTTTATTTGATTTCATTTAAATAAGTAGGTTAATGTTCACTTTCGTTAATTTCATTGCTATGTTTATTTGTTGCTATCATACTGATGGACGCTCTACGTCTTATGATGCTTTTTGTTAAGCCGGGCGATCCCTTCCAGAAACGTACAACAGTTCTTATATTTCACCCACCGGGCTGTAGACATGTTGATTGCACCGATTTACGATAAATAGAGAACTCAACATTCAATGTTTCAGAGAATGTGCGAGAAGCAGAACCCGGGCGGTTTCCTGCTGCCCTGGATGCTGACAAGGTTGAGAGAGCGATGGGCGCGAGAACCTGGTCGGGGGACCCGTATTGCAGTAATCATATATCCGAGTGGTGCTTTCGAAGTATTTTTTGACTGTTTTCTTTTTCTCATGGTATGTATTTTGGGCTATTCCCGTATTCTGGTGTGTATGTTATTCGTATGTCAGTATCTATTTCGTATCCACACTTGTATTATCCGTTAAACAAGATCCCGGAAGTGTGCTCACCATATACAGAAACCCGATATTCACACCGTAGAGTCGTAACGGTTTTTTTTGGTACCTCCTAATCGTGTGCAAGACCGGACTTCGTTTAGCTAATATATGAACCTAGGTTTATATTCATATGTATCCTTTTGTTATTGCAAGCCACAAAGAGAGGGAAAACACAATTGAGATCGTCTTTGAGAGTGAATCCTTGGGAACGACCGGTCTCTAAGGCGAGAACTTACCCATTGTCTCTTACAATAGTTGGTATTGTTTGATCTTCTAGTGGTTAATGAGCACATTAGCTAATCACCGGCCAACTCGAGAGAGCCGTAACTTCTGCACATTGATTAGTCTAACCTCGTTACACAATCTTATAGATGTGTAGGTTTCCTTGTTGTTGTATTGTTTGTAGCCTTATTTGTTTTGTTTATTGCAGTATATTGTTTCGAACATCATTCAGCGTTTCGTTCTTAATTAACATCAATACTACGATATTAGTGTGTCATGGATTCTATATATCAAATTGCGAGAGTGAGGGTCTCTTATTTTGGAAATTTGTCAAAAATAAAAAGTTAGATAATTGATTTATTGTACATCACTACAATTGAGACCTATGTGAAAAAACTTAACATGAGCCCCTTTTACATAAGGGTTTCTTGGCCATAGGCATGGTGTTCACTAGTCCTGCTTATCTAGATCACAAACGTAACCAATTTTACACTTTCGCCACAAACACCCTATGAACACCTAACCATACTTTCAGTGTTACGCATTGGCTATTTTAATTCCTACTTGTTAGGTTCTTTGGCAACTTCTTTTAGATACGGATTATATCCTAACGCTTTCCCAATTTTCGCAGAAATAAAGTCAGTATCCGTAGAGATGTAATATAACCTTGGTTTATATAATAGGCTACATGACAGGTGTGCCATTGAGTATTTCCAGCAGTCTCATTCACATGTCTTATAAACACAGCTCCACATTCACAAATGTTACATGCGTTCCATGGTCCTATAATATATATCTCAATCTTAATCATCTCTAAACCACTAGAATTGTCTGTAAAACAAGATCACTAAGACCAACCACCTTAATATGTGTCACAAGCGGCGTGCCCAATAGGCCCATGAGACCTTAAACCTGTAAAGTTTAAGCGACCTTCGTACCTGGAATATCATGATAAATCACCATTTGGTGAGTGGACAGACTTGAATAGTCTCGTTAGTCCCATATTCATAATCAATTGAAATTATTGCTGTACCGCTCCAAAGTCGAATTTTAGGAAGGGATAGTGACTTTGATCCCCTACCGTACTAAAGCTGCATTTGACGTATTTTTAAAAAGTGTTCTTCTAAAATATATCATAACCTTTTATTGGAGCAATGTACTCTAGCTAGGTATTCATTTTTCCAATGACTCTTCTTGATGAGCCATACCTTTAAGGTGGGATATTTATTAAATAAGTCACACATTAATAGGTTGTCATTCTAGTCTCAGATTAAACATAGTGCAAAATTGTACATGTCCCTAAATTTTCTGTGCTATATGATTTTAATAGTTCACAGTAATTTATTGCTCTCACTCTCTCTCTCTTGTCTAACTACTGTTAGGTGCGTCCAATAAAGCTGTGGTCTATATATATGGGTATGAGCCTAATACAAAATTTCAGACTCTATTAACTCAAATCACACCAACCAGTTTGCATGGTCTACGAGGCTACATCTAGTTTATTGTAAAAAATGTATTTTTTTACGAGAGTACGTGTGAATAAATTTAGTGAGACCCAACATTCATTATTCTTTAGATATCTCTTAGGCGTGTACACTACAGACATTTAATGCAAAATATGCATGCGAACCGACAGCTTATATGTTAGCAGACACAATTTTACAATTCGGCTTGATCTCATATAAGTAGAAAACTTAATACCTTGGACCCTTTGTTTTCCAGTGTTTTCAGCGATCAATTGCTTGTTAACTTGTGACCTCTTGCAGTCGGATGCCTTCTAAAAATTCTTTCGTGAGATATCCCTTACCCCACACACGCTATAAGTCCTGCCGCATCCCTTAACTCTCTATGGCAAAGACATGAAGTTTGACGAGTACAATCAAACTTGGATTCACATTATTTATTAGGCCCATTTCACAAAAATTATTTACAATATTCAAGTATACTGCAAATGGCTTCGAACTTCCAATTAACTCGCTTATAAAATTTGAGGGCTACCAAGCCCCTTCTTAGTAAAATTTTATCTGACATAATAATAAACACGAAATCAAACATGAGTTCTATAGAAAATCTAACTTAAAATTCTGATACTGCTATAGATAAAATGTACGCTTATAAGAGAATGTTTACCAGTTCACTAGCTATCATAATAAACCTAAAATTAGGTTCAATTCAATGCCATTACGAAATCGACGTACTAGGATACCTATAAATCATCTGCAAGCAATATATCTTATCAGTTCGTCCCATTCAATATTTCGATCCATTCAAGAACCTACCTTAAATCTGAATTCAAGTAATCCAATTGGCACACAAAACTTGAGCCCTCTGTTGTGGCAATTCGCTCGTTAACTTTTCTTCAAACCAACGGAACTCAACGTATTCTGAATCCCTAGACTCACGACCCCCTATACGAGACTCTTATCTCTGATTTTCTTTAACCTAGGTCATTCAATTTCAAGTGGCTCGTAGTCTAAGAGGTCCCTGAATTTCTTAAAATAGGGTATTAAATAAATATCATTTTCCCATTTGATACGAAGTCTGCAAATCATATCTTCTTTCAATTTTTTTTAAATCTTCTCAGTGTGGGCTTACACCTCTATTTATTAGGTAGAGATATTATAGTTAGTGATTGCGTTAGTTCGACTCAATTCATATTTCCAGTTTTAAGTTACACTAGCAAAAGTTAACGAGGTTTGTCTATACACGATGCAAACCTCAAACTTTCTATATCACAAATTCATTAGCAATTAAAAAAGAGAAAACTCGTTAAATGAATATATTGAACATTAATTACATCAGCTGATTCGGAGGCGTGTGCACTAATTCTTCGGTTGGTTTATTGTTTTTCTATACCCGCCATATCCCAACAATTTTATGAGCTAAGTGCCTACTAAAGAGGAAAACATTATAGAAGTCATAAAGTACTATAGAAATTCACTAAACCTTCCGGACAAAGACGGCTGTTCAGCAATACAATTCGTCTGCTTTGCACCCTTCCATTCTAATCCAATTGCAAAAAAGAGGTCACTCTTAGATTCTCTGATGTTTGGGAGCCAATTATCCTACTCCTTATGGACCACATAAAAATCACCGATAAGAGATAAAAACCTCAATTCAGTTGAAAAATCAATCACAATATATCTATAGAAATACATTTAAATAAAAATACAAAAACTAAATACAACATCCAACATAACTATTTCCACATTTGACCAATCAAAGCTCTCATAGTAGTCTTCTACCGCAATGAGCTGCCTGACTATCATATGGATTGATCTCTTGCCGGCCTTCTTAGATTGAGTCATAGATGTATAGCGCCAAGATTATCGATCCTAGCTAGTTACACTGGTCTCAACATATATTTTGACATTCTGATGTAACCATGTCCCATTCTATTGTTAAAAAATAAAAATTAAAAAATGAATGAGTGCACCCTATTGCTCAGTTCTCTTGTTGCTATTAATACCTCAAAGTGACACATAGTATTTTTTTCGTGCAAGCAGTTTCTCGATATTCCATACATATTAATATAGACATAATATTTTTGAATTTACTATTTGTCAATTACGTGGAGCACTTATTTATATTTCTACCTTTTTATTTTTATTTATTCTCCACATATTACATACGACAAAGGTCTTACTATAACACACTTCATCCTATTTATCTTCTGATCCTACCTTTTAATCTTACTTTATTTTAACAAATGACATACATTAAATTCTAGTTTTTCCTAATGTTTTATAATAATTGTAAATTGGCAACACCTATCACAATGATTTCCAAGATATGAGCTACTTCACTTCTCACACAACTCCGATCTCGTATGTGGATTCCCTTTACTACCATATACTACGTTAATAGACTCTACACTACATATTGCGCCTGTTTACGAGCGATCAAATCAAAGTTCTGAATGCCCATTCTCTTTATGGTAAGCACTTTTCTTTGTAGCCATACAATATTCAATTTCTATGTGCTATTTCATTTTTATCTAGCCCAATAATCTCTAATCGTATTCAGTCCACACCTCACATATTCCATTGCTACCTTAAACTCCTATTGGTGAATCTTCAAAAGCCGCTTGGCGTAGGAATAAAGTACAACCTGATGGACAAGAAGGAATGACAAAAAGTAAGAGAAAACAAAAGGTAAGATGATGAAATATACAAACAGGCGAAAAATGAAATAAAAAAATATAAGCGAAAAAATCAAATTCAATGCCAAGTTGTATACAACCATACAGTTCATCAAAATATGCAAATCCATCAAAGACTTCATAAGTATATTGTATATCTCTTCTTTTGAACTTAGAATAAGTCAAATTAAGAATGAGCAAACAAGAGTCCATAATCTAGAGACTCACTTCAAACTTCTGCGCAACCGTTGGTTTTCACTATTCTATCATCTTTATGAAAAGTATATTCATTCGCAGCCCTTTGTCACGTTCTCATCTCCTAATATCGACAACACTTGCTTCATATGTTACGACCACATATAACAAACATAACACAGCAACACGTCCCTTCTCACATTAAGGCATGTCCAAATCATCATCAGAACTACGTGGTCTGATTCGCGTAAGATACGTGTAGGAAGCCTCTTCTCGAGGTTCGACCGCATTAACATTAAATCGTTTGAGCCTTATTTGTAAAGGCATAAAGTTATATGCCTTTAGTACTATTATAGGAATTTTGATTAATTGTGTATGATGTTGCCTAATGCCACCAGATAGATCACCAACTTGATCGAGTGTATTTACTCTTGCTGACTATTATCGAGAGAACCCACCTACAAGCGATTATGCACAGACAATGAGATCCCCCCAACAACAGTCTTCTTCCATAGTGAAGTTGTATCTGTTTTTGATGCACGACAGGTCTTAGCACATATATTTAGACCGTACCTTAATTTTCTTATTCCTTCTTCATCTGACATTAAAAGGCGCGACTGAGTCGCTTTGGTTAGCTTTAATTCAGTTAGCGTCGAGCTTTTAGAGTTTGACTCTTAAGGTACTCAAAATTGAACCTCAATCCTCATCTATAATCTAAAAAGAGTGGTGTTTGTATAGAATAGCGTCTCCCATTTACCCTTGAGCTTCTCAGTCTGGTTAGTACATCTTGGGAACTCATCCCATTACAATCTATCCACAGCTTCCCTATGTTTGACTGCTAGTTGGCACCGTGTAGAAGAATCTTTTGAGCATCGAATACTACTGCATAACATACCGTCTTCATCTTTGCGAAGGTAGCTTCTTTTCTGTCAACCCGATCGTCAACTGAGATCTTCCTCTTCTTATTATATTATTCTCCATATTATGTAGGAGTCTATATACTTGTACATCCTTACGTTAAACGCTACTTGTTTTCCCTATTATACACTAGGAGCCACATTATCTACTTAAGTTCTACAACTGCTCCAACCGTACATTATGTCTCATCAGAGTAGGAAACCTGCCATACTGAAATTATCTCGTTCTTACATATTTAGGATCGCTCATGTTTCTCTGGTGCCAAATAAACAGCTAGAGGTAGATTGTTATAGCGAGTCTGACTGTATCTCGGAGCACGATAGATTAGACGTGTAATGTCGCACTAGTCGATGGTCAAGTTCAAGTTCAAATTCCACGACTGCATTAAGCCACTTGGAAGTCCAATTGGATCTTAATTAGCCAATTTGTAGTTGCTTTGTTGCGCAACAAAAATTAGTCACCTTTTCTCATGCAGAGTCATTCTTAAGTCTTCCGAGTAGTCTCATTTTATTACAATAAGTATAGACCGTTTCAAACTTCAAATAGGACTTCATTATGCAGAGATCATGTTAATATAGATATCTAGCCATGTTCGCATAAGACAAAGAACTGCCTACTTCTGCGAGAAAATATGCGACTAATGACCCTACTCTTTTTAGCAGAAAATACTCTCACCTGTCCATAAGAAACTCTAGCCAGAACCTAGACAAGACCCTCACCATGTTACATAAATTTCAACGCATTACTCAGAATCCAACCTACTCACAACTCATTTGCTCTATTATACAGATTCGAAATACGCGTCAAGAGTACATAATAACCTACTTTTTCAAATTCAAGAGTCTCTCACTCAAAGAACTTCTAGACACAATAAGAGCACCAGACGTAGAACCCAGACCTTTCTAAATGCTTAACAACAGACATCTCTCTCACATCACTATTTCTGACCCAGACCCTAGAACAGAGAAACCACCCTACCTAAAATTCAATTGACTCTACTCAATTCATGTCTAGAACCAACCTAGACAGACCCTTCACAATGCAAAGTCTTTTCAAATCATGTCTAGAACCAGACCTAGACAAGACCCTTTCAAATTCAAAAGCTCTCTCCAAATCATGTCTAGAACCAGTCCTAGCAAGACTCTTTTCAAAGTCCAAAGGCCCTCTCAAATTATGTCTAGAACCTGACCTAGACAAGCCATCTTTTCAAATTCAATTCAATGGCTCTTGCCCCTTTTCGATCTCAAGGTCACAAGTTACAGGTCAACGATTGCATGCAAATTTCTCTTAGACCCTAGACATTAAACAAACACAGACCCTATAGACATCAGGCACCCCAAGGTAGTCCTTCTTAATCCTGAACCACCTTGTAATTTTACCAGCTAACATATCCCATATTTTTTTTCAGAGTCAGAGGCCTCAGTTTTCATCGGATATAAAATGCATTGCGATGATATGCAATTTCTTCAGTTTTCTCCCAGTCATGGGTCAAATTTTTTGTTGTTACCCGAAACCTGAGTTCGTACAAGACGGTTATGGGATGACTGCTCATCTTTGGGCCAAGGGGCGCCCTTTGATCTATCAATCTCCTCTGTCTCCTATAAATGAGCTCACCCCTTCTTAACCCGGATTAGAGCCAAATAAAGATAAACATACAAGTCTCACTATTTGCAAAAATATCAGCGCGCGTTAGTGATATCACCATGTGTGTCTTCAGTTATCTAGTTCAGACTAACACATCTCCGCCTGTTTTGCACTCAATCTCAGAAGTTTGTTTGTCAGCAATATTTTTATATTTGGTTTATCACCACCCTATTTGTTTTTTCTTCTTCTTGTCATAGAATTGCATAGCATTGGAGTTTGTTTAAAAAAGGTAACCGTCGCACCTAAACAACAAAGAGCTACAAAACCGAAAAGAGATTATGAAGTCTTGCGATAAAGGTGTCTGCGTGAGTTGCTCTCCGTCAATATAAAACACGCATCTAGATTTTCATTTTAAATTATACTTACTGATTTTACTTTGTTATCTTACGAGACTTACGTCTCTCCAACTCAGTCAAAGTTGGGGGCTTCGTAGACACCTAAATGTTCTCCCCAGATGAGTAATCCTGTGAAACATAGCCGTCTCTCGCGATTAGTTTGGGTGACTCAGAAAAGGATCTTTGAACTCACAAAAGTTGGAAAATACGTGAGGGTCTACTCGGAACTATGAGCAAAGGACAAACAAAGGGCAAAACAATATTCTTCTTTATTTATTTTAATTAGTTTGCTATTTTAGGTTTTTGTAAATTATTTATATTGGTGATCTCCATAATTTCCACTTTTCATCACATTCTTACCATTTTTCTGAGCTCACACAGTATTTTAGATTATTTTTCTGATTTTTCTACATTTTTCTATGTATTTTATAGTTTTGATACGCCAGAAGAAATCAAAAAAAAATACGCAATCAACAAAAATTACCCCGGAAATTACTTTGTGGAACTTCTAACACACTCTTAGAACTCAACTTGCATGGGAGCAAACGGGTGTCTCAGGTGCGTCGACATCAAAGCGAATCAACGTATTTATAGGGAAAATCAAATCGAGGCAATAAAAAAAATACGCGGAGAATATTACACACAGACCTGGCGATATACGCAGCCTCCTGCCTTATACGCAGGTCCCCTGCGTATATACGCTGTTCCTGTTTTTTTTTTTTTTTTTTTTTTTTCCGTTATATACGCAGGCCCGTATATACGCAGCTCACCATCATATACTCTTGCCATGCAGCACCCGCAAATATAATTACACAAAAGGGGTCCCCTGCATAAGTTTCAATACGCAGAAGTCTTCTCGTAGTATATATTCATACGCCAATGGTAATGATTTCTCCTTTCGTGCGCCTTACAATTCCTTTGTTAAACAAAACACCAACTACATCTCACTAACCCGCCATTTTGTTAAATAAATGCCAATACGTGCCAGTAGTTGCTACAGCAAAATCATCTCTATCTTACATCCCAGTTTAATATGACGCTACTCGTATAAAAAACAACTAAGCACTGATTCGTTGTAGTCAAATATTGACACGCTTCCATCATGACTTTCTGCATCTCTCTCTTCCCTAACCTTGCCGCAAAAAAAAATAAGTTTCTATTAATTTAAAAATTATAACTGGGACTTTTTTCCTCAGATACCCCTGAATTATGCTAATTCTCAGTACTCCGAGTTTTTAAAAATGCCTCAGTACCCCTGAAGATAACCAAAAAGCTCAAATGCCCTTATTTATGGCGCTCCTCACTCTCTCAAACACTATGCTAAGAGCGATAAAGAATTGAGCGGGAAGGCCCAATTGGCCACCTGTACAGCTGCCACGCGAAATAAATGTTGAGCGATTGGAATTCTTGGCCAAGCCACTCACCACTCACGAGGGCACACTTCCCAAGGCAAAAAAAAGGAWAATAGAGAAATTAATTGATTTATGGTTTATTTGCAAAGTGTAAATTAATGTAAAATCAGGATCAAACACCCTATAAATGATGTGGCACGGAAAATCCTTGTCCACGTATCCTCCAACTATTGAGTCAAAGCGATCCACGTGGCAAACGCTACTAATTAAATTAATCCGAACTGAAACGGGACGGAGAACCGACGTTTCTACACTGAAACAGTAGTATGGAACACAAGGAAGCACGGATGGATGACAAGTGTCACCCATCCAAGGGTTTCCTTGATTTTTGAGGGATTACCTATAAATACCCCGAGAAACCACAATTATGGCACCTACATTCTCCTAGCATTAATTGCATACAACTTCCAACCAACTTGAGAGCATCTCTCACTACTTTCTCTCTCTAGCTTGGCCCTTTTACTCCCTTAAATYCGTACTTACTTAAGCATCGGAGGGGAGATAATCCAAATAGGATTATTCTCCTTTGTGTAGGTGTCAGGCCAACTTTGAGGTGCTAGGAGCAAGAAGCAAGCAAACGTTGACCAGGAGGCCGGAAAATCAAGGCAGGAGATAATCCAAATAGGATTATTCTCCTTTGTGTAGAATTATACATTGAATGACTTCTCCGTTTAAAAAATTAAATTTTTTTTCAAATATAAAAGATGCTAATGAAAACAACAATAAATATGAGAAATATTTAGAATTGTTTCATACAATAGATATTGATGCTAGTGAAAAACGACGATTACCGTAAGATCAATTAAAATTTGCTTCAAAATTCTTTTATTATGATTCGTATATTTGATGTCGTAGAATCGAATAACTCTGCTTTGATGTTCCATTTTTGAGAATATAGATGTAGATGCATAAATTRGGTATAAACACACGACACATTTGAAATCGGAAAAAATTCGATATTAAAACAAATTTAATATTGAAAAGAATTAACAACCAAGCTAATGAATGGACTAATTCAATTATGATGAAGTTATTTAAACAATTGCTACCTTGTAATTTTTATCTTATTACTATGCATTTTATTTACTCCGTAGATAAGATAGATAGTTTTTTTCATCATTTTTGTTTTGATTTTTGTTTTTTTACGTTTTAAGGAATTACTCCCTCTGTATTTATCTGTAACAATTGAGAATATATATGTGAAAGATAAAATAATCATTGTTGCAGATAAACGGATACGAAGGGAGTATCTTTCAAGATTTTTTAAATATTATTTTAGATAAGATATTTTTGCTTTTTAAATTTTTTTATCGTTTTTTTGGTTTTCTATTTTATTTTTTAATGCTATCTTTAACGGTGAAAAGGTCRTCACAAAAGAACCATGACCAAACTCAGTGTTTTCTTTATAATAGAATATAGTTTACAAAATAATTCAAGTTATTATTGTTAATAAGTCTTCTCGGGACTTCAGTCGAAATCTTTTTTTCTTTCTCTCTAAAACCCTAACTTTCCTTCAACTTTCGGGGCTACCATCATCTCTTTGATGGTGGTAAGCCCCAATTTCTCATTATATTGCTTTCTTTCTGCTTGTTTTTTCATGAATAATCCTCCTTTCTATCTCTTTATGAGAATTTTATCCCTAATTATTGGGTTTTTCCATCTCTTTTTGAGAGTTTTATCCACAAGTATTGGGTTTATTATTATCTCCTTTTGTGAGAGTCTGAAGTGTAGTTTTCTTGTCTTYCCTTATGGGAGATCGGATTATCTAGGTTTTCATTTTTATTGTTTGTTGGAGATTGGAGATTCATGGTTTCACAATCTCGGAAAGAATTCAGAAAATCACAAAAGTATGTTTACCCAAACAACTACTCATCAGCGGACGTTATGCCGAATCAGAGCGAACT
>SNQN01002581.1:44484-57672 GCA_008642245.1 Bassia scoparia | reverse complement strand
ACTTAATTCAGCCACTATGAATCCCTGTTCATGGAAAACTGTCACAGTTTTTTTTGTTATAATTCGTTTAAAGGCGCAAATAGACGTTTTTTCTCATATTTTATTTTTTACACATGTTTCGTGAATGCACATTCTAAACAATATCCACCTCAACCAATTTTGTAGAACTTATTCTCCACACATAAGCTTCTCTTATTTTCATTTACTCCAACCAATATTTGTAGAGTTTGTGACTTTCCTTAATTTAAATATTTTGTAATAGTTAAAATTTGTTTCAATAACTGTATTCTGACAATAATCGAGCTGATGGCTGATTTTGCATTTTTTTTATTATTTTTTTTTTATAACAAAAATGTACCCGATTTATTTCAAGTATTTCTTTAAAAAAAAAAAAAAAATAGAAACAAGAAAAGTACTTTGGATTCTTTCCGATTATTATTTCAAATAAAATATAAAGGAGATCCCGATAATTACCTAATGGTAATTTTTTTATATATCTTTTCAAGAATATATTTCACAACAGAGCATGACTTTAAGTATAAAAAAAAAAAAAAACCAAAAAAAATAAACCACATTGACGCCAGAATCGACCTATAAATGCCTTCCACAGATTTAAAGAAGTATGTAGATAGAAGACCATTTATTGTAATAATTTTTAATTCCCAATTTGGGAAAAACACAATTATAGTACAAGAAATGATCTGACAAGGGAAGAATCATATTAATATTATTTAAATACCTACAATTAAACTTCACCCAAGGACAAAAATAAATGTGTTTAACATATGACAAACATTGATGTAATATATGGAAACCATCGACCGCTTTTTTTTGTTAATAATATAATGATCCATTTTTGATATTACAAATATAGAATTAAATAAGTGATTTACCCAATTATCCATCTATAAAGATTTAACTGTTGTTAACAATTATGAATTTCTTAATCATTGAGGACCTTCTTACTCCCAACATGTATTTGGAAATGAAAAACCTTATGTCTTGATTATTTTTTTAAAGTGAACAAAGGCATGTTAGTCAGAAATAGAATTAATTAATCAAGCAATAATTAACATGCATTTAATATCATCATAAAAACCTTTAATCAATGCATTTGCAGAATCAACGTCTAAATCAGCAACAATCTAAGTCCATTCCACAAAATAATGAAACCTCAAAATTAAATTAAGATCATAAAATCTAGCATAGTTAACCCTATCATCTCACGTCCAATTAACCACAATGATTGTGTTTATAAAAATTTGAAATCACATTTCTAATTTAAAATTGACACATACACAAAATACATACATTCCCAATTATATTATATATATATATGTTAATGTATAATTTGATAATGACACCTATTTTTAAGGCCTCGAGTGATTTTAGATTATATATATAATATATATATATATATATTATATTACATATATATAATTATAATATAAATATATATAAATTATATTATACTTTATATATATATATTATTATATAGTATATATATATATATATATTATATATATATATATAATATATATAATATATATGTATTATATATAGATATATTATATATATATATTATATATAATATAACAATATACTATAGAATTATCATACGTATTGTTATATATTATATATTTACTAATATATATAATTTATAACTATTAGAACATACATGAATTCTTATACCCCTATCAGTGGATGACAAAAATGTCGTGTCTTTTTGTTATTTTTTTGTATTAAAGAAAAAAAAGAACTAATGATGCCAAAGAATTTACTTTATTATACTTAAAATATTTCTTTGGCGATACTTTATAAATTGTACAACGTGAAGGTCTATTCAAATGAAGATAAGGGGAAGAAAAATGATAAAAACTTACAAAAGTATTTAAATCATCTGTAATGTTAAATCAAAAATAGTTCTTTAGTAAAAAATTCATCACAATCTGAAAATCATGTCACTTTATTATTGAAAGATTGTAAAGGGATTGCAAATATTCACAGGGTTTTCTTTTTTGAGGGAAAAAATGGAGATGCTAGCATTTATACGGTGAGGGGTTCAGCACGAATGTCATACATTGCTTTAGAGAATTCGTCGCGAACATAAAGCTGCTTTGTTGGGTTCTTTTTTAGCTTCATTTCATGGTGATATATTATACTTGTTTATCTGACCTTTTCACGTTGAAAATTTATTTTAACATAAAAGCATGACTGCATTAAATAGCACGGTAAAACTTAAATTAACGTTTATTGAATACCGCGACTATATTTATCGGGCAGCTGCACATTTACAAAATATGTGATTGCTGCATAAGAGAGTGTATATGGGATAAATTGAAGACTACTTGATTGAAAATTGAAAAATCTATCATTTTTGTCACTCAATTATATAAAATACATACGAGTACAATCACACTTAAGGATACATTGGCGTAGTGATGCATCTTCCTCAATACTTTTTGTAAGACCTCACTAGGGTTTTAATTTAAATTAAAGGTTGTAGAGCTAAAATCAATACGCCTCGACGCAGTCGGGGCTGGAGTATGGGGGAATATATTATTTTACGATGTTAAACCGTCACTTTACAATTTAAATGTACCTGTTCATATTTAATTGAGACCAGGAGAGAGCCTGCCGTACATGTAATCGCGAGAAGAACCAGAACTGATTGAACTTCAACACCGCCCAAGACCGTATAATAATGGCGCAGGGGGACGCGATCGTATGTTATTTGAGCGAGAGGCGTTCTGCGGGGGAAAAGGCAAATATAGCAGTCTAGTCTGAGTCTGATGTTTGTTTTACTTCGTTCCGGCGTATTTTTTTTTATTTGCCTCCGACAAGTAATGGAGATGACACTATTCAGAGAGAGGAATCTCTGGAGAAATTAAAGAGTAATGTGTATTAGACGTTAATATGATCGTCAGTGAATTCGCTGAAGTTACGCGTATGCGCACCTAGGGAGAAACAGCGCTTCCTTTGGCATCGCCTAGGAAAGTCAAGCGGATGTCTGTAGAACCACAGTGTTGCATAGAAAGCGATCCAGTTAGCATAGATTACCACAACGTAGGGTGTTGACAACTTTTTAAGATTATAGCATGATATTCTTTGTGATTTATTTCTAAAAATAGACATATTATACCTGCTGCCTTACTAAGATACATCTATAAAGAACTCATTACAGAAATTGAGAAAATAGTGAGAGATAAATGTACACAGCAATTGAATAGAAAAATCCATAGAAAACGACTATCAAGAGCTTGGATGATCAGTATGATACATTTAGATTGAAATAGAAAAGATGTGAGAGTTTGGAGAAAATGAAAAGTGAAGGTACATATATTTGTAATTAATCTACTCTATATACTACATTTATTTTATTTTTTTAATGAATGAGTATTTAAAACCTAAAAATAGAAAAATAATTAAATATAAAACATCTAGTCACAATTAACCACATTAATTTGTTTGTTCTTCACCCTTTTTGTTTTACACTGGATCTTTTTAACATACAATACATATGTTTGCGAGATTACACACCTCAGCTAATTTCCAACTTTTGTCGAGAAGGTTTACAAAATATTGAGCCAATCTTATATTCCATCAGAAAGTACTATTAGCGAATCGCGAGACGCGGTATGTTTGCATCAACAGATGACTGTTACTCATAAGTGGGGAGATAGATCACAATTATTATTGTCTTAATCGTGAGTAGATATTTCTTTTTTGAATCTGTCGTTTTGTGGTGTGTTCCTCATTGTCTGATTTTGGTGTGTTTTTAGTGCACATAGGAAGTAAAAAGCTGTTCATATCTAAATTCCACACCGACTCTGGTACACTTATGTCCACTATTGGGTTACATTTCATAGTGTCGTTCTCATAGAACATTGAGATGCGTATCTACACACTTTTAAAATGAAGATACCTTGAAGTGCGCCTTTCTTGAACATTCAGCTAATGCATTGCCTAATACTAATCAGCTATTGACCACTCTGCGTGTTCTCTGTTTTTTATGTAGGAAGTTTATAATATAACTCGAGTCATTCAAAGCATATATTTTGGCTGATTGGGAGTATACACCACTCTCTATGTCTGCTAGTTTGAATGTTAATTGTTCATGGTCGTAGTTTCCTTATTTCTCACACAATACAAATACTTAAGGGTGAGCCGATTAATCATTTCCCAAGCAGAATATATAGAGCATGCTCATGACTTTATATAGTTCCTTGTGTGGGTTCCATAAGTTTTTGAATGATGACAAACATATTTAGGAAAAAAGGATGATTTAAATATGTTAAATGGTTCGTTCTGGAACCAGGTTAGTTAGTCTTTAGAGAACTTGTTTTCCCTTAGACAGCAGTAGATGGGTCTCTAATGAGAATTATACTCTTCTGAAAGGGCCACTAATACCTATTGCTAGATTTATATTCAATGAGAGAAGACGCAGACTATTAATAGTAGAAAGCTGAAAGGCACCTCAAGTGTCGCTAGCGAAACCCGGTCCTTTATGCGTATACGTGCTTCTCCGTTTTACTGTTATATTCTTGTGAAAGAACATCATAATATCGTACTGTTTGCCCCTTCTACATGTTACAAGTACTTCATCTACGAACCTTCTCCTTGATCATTTTCATGAGCTGCAGGACAATGCAAATATAGGTGCGTAGACTGTGCGTGAAGTTGAAAAGTAAAAAGCATCAAACTGGCTCTCCAAATCGCTTTATACACACTATACTGAATAGTTGCAGGTAGTACTGGTCCTTGTCTGTGAATCCTTTGTCTTAAGTGCCTCGTCCTCTGATGATGTCTCGTCACCCCACGAGAGACAGGCATGGTCCGTTTCTTGAGCGTATCACACGCCAGAGTGAAATCATATGGGTCAGTGATTTTCTAGCCTTCGAACTCCGCACCCTTTAGCCTATTAAGCAGATTTTCTGATGAATTGTATAATATGTATTATTTATATCTACCTACGAGTCTCTTCATCTGTTAATATAGTCGAACTCAGATGCTGAGCAATCGATATTCTGACATGTGGAAATGAACTAGTGTATTACTGCGTTTGTCGTTGAGTCAAGACTGGATATCTCGTTCTTGAACTTCACTTGTAATCAGGAGCTAATGGAACAGCATCTCGCCATAAAACCAAGTACTCAGGAACCAAATACTCGCTGTTATTGAGCACTCACCGTCGTCTTAGTTCGTTGCAACCATAAGTTTGGAATGTTCTTCAGGCGTCGCCCTACTTCGAAAGGTTTTTCTAATGTAGTCAGATTTTTGCCAAAAAGATATTTGAGCATTTTACTTTCGCGCTGGAATATAGGCATCACTTTGATATTAAATAACAGTATTACCTTAAATGATCTAAGGAGATAATATCTTGTCGATCAAAGTCTTAGATAAAATGGGACGAGGATCTCACAAACAAGAATGGACTAAGATATATAGCACTTCCATAAATCAACTCAATACTGACTGCCTTGATTTGGGGCTAAGAAGAATAAGATTAATGAGAAAAGACAAATAAGGGTTAGATAAATTGAAAAGTACCTATAATACGTCTTACCCAGTATACATCGTTAACTCTTCTGACCAGTGACTAAGTCTCCAAGCACGCCCTCAACCTCACTTATATCATTAGTATAAGGATGATAAAACATGTGTCAGCGAGAAAAACACAAAAAATAGAACTTGTATCATCCTACATTGTAGTTTACTTTGTAATAAACAAAGAATAAAGACAGTATAAGTGCGTGCAATAAAGAAAACCGAGACTAGTTACATAGGCATACACGTTTCTCTTACTTAGCTCTTCTATACAGAGATGTACCTTGATAAGAAAGGAACTTGTAAGCCATGTTCTGAATAAAATGCTTGAAAGTACAGAGACATGCTGGAAGAGGAAACTGGCGGGATTAGAAGAAGAGCGACCCGTATGAGAAAGTCGCGAACTGCGAAGTCTACAATTCGCGTTTCGCTAAGCGTTCACGAAAAACTCTTGCAAAAGTCTGTACTTTGACTAGGAAGGATGAGTGAAAGACGAGTCATGCAGAGTGCACTTTTCATTAGTTAGAAGATATGTCTGAGAAGCTGAGAAAAGTTCCCTTACGTCTTCCGTCCTAAGGTTGCAAACGGATAGTTAAGTGAGCAGTTCTTTGTTTTTTCAGAGATTGATTAATAAAAGAGCCTTGGCGGTATGATTGAGGATCAGTCGCCGAGAGTTGGTGAACATCCCTCAACGGATTATCACTATTCGCCCCGCTGTCTTTCTCATTATATTTGACTAGCTATACGTAGGGTGAAACATTCCCGCTGCGGTTTAGTGAAGAACACCAGGCGCCAGAACTGGCTTCCACATTTTTGATCTAGAATCACACATAAGCAAATACAAGTTATAGCACAACTTCGAAAAGAAGTCTGACAGTCGATTGATGCACTATATATCGAACACTCCTCCCCTCTCCGAAGTGCACTCTCACCAACTCCTACTAGAACCTTCATAGTTGAATGCCAGTATAATTCAATATGTCGCGGTCACCCAGCTCATTTATTCTTCCAATTGCTAAAAAAATATTACAAGGAAAATAGATGAAATGTGAAATATGTGATGGTTTATTCATGAACAACAAGTTGAAACATTTTTATGATAAAGAAAATCAGGGATCCATTGGAACAACAGAAAGAACCATGATAAATTATGAAATTTAATGTTGCACGGTGAAATCTCCTTGTCCATCAGCAATCCCTTTCCAAATCTATTGAGTCGAAAGTCGTCCCAAGATGCCCACACGTCTTTGCTAATACAGTAACCTATTTAAAGTAAAAATTAAGATCCCTGACATGAAACGAGGTACGGAAGTAACCCGACGAATGTTATCTAGACAGCCAACTTGAACATAGTATGAATAGTACAGAGAGACACCAACAACATAGTCTATCGGAAACACGCGATAGCATGGATGGTGAGTGAACAAGGTTGATCAACATCAAAATACATCTAAGGGTTTCCTTGGGTTATTAATTATTGTGTGAGAGTGCTGGTCGGTGTGGTAAAAAATATACCTATCCAACACCATCCGAGAACAACCGACATACATGATATGAGCGACCTCCATGCAATGGGATCATCACACCTCTCAAAGAGCAATAAAATGACAATTGAACAACTCTGCCAAGTACCCAATGCATTGAGATTACAAGTCTAGCTTTCGTGAGAAACACACGACCTCAACAAGCCTCTATCGTGTCTCGAACTTTACGCTCCAACAGGCTATCTATGTTGTAGACTCGGCACGTTTAAATCCCGTAATAACCTTAGCTTAAAGACTATTCTGGAGGTGAGAGTTTGACTCCAAATGATTATTCTCTTGTGCTAGAATTGCAAAAGAATTTTTGGATACTCTTGGAGCATGCTTAATGAAGAGTGTCAGGCCAAACTTATCTGACAGAGGTGCTGATGGAAGACAAAGAAATCGCACAAAACGAAATTGAGTTTTAACTCAGGTCTAAATATGAATAATTTGCGAGTCCGGAAAGTCAAAACAAGGCATGAGATTAATCCAAAAGATTAGTCGAAATGAGTATTTCTCTCTTTTTGTGCTTTAGTACATGTATATGATCTACAATGACATATAGATAACATAGTACTTGCATCTGTTTAAAATTAAATATTACACACTTTTTGTGAAAAGTTTTTTCACATAGTATAAATGAGAAAGTATCTGCTTATATGATAGAGAAAACAAGATCAATTAAATGCTATGAGCAGAATATTTAGAATTGTTTCAATACTACATAATACAGCTAATTGAATGACTACATGACAAACACGAATCCGCTGCATATTTATTGAAGCCAAAGATCTAGTCCTAACAGCTATTGTCTCAAGATGTCGAAATATACAAAAGACTTGATTGACTTTGGTCATCACTCCTATTAGATCACTATAGTTGTCGGTTATCTATATATATTTTAGATCTCTGAATGAGCGTATGAGAAGATCAGCCAAGATCAACGTCTGGCGCCTTTTGCAATGTCTTATGATATCCAATTGTGTACATGGGTAGAAGATAATAGTATGTAGATAGCGATAAATGAGAGGGTATATAAGATGAAAAATGACCATACGATTGCCACACACAATATGTATTGAAAGTGAAATAACAGCGCCCAAAAAATTCATATTTAAAACAATTTAGATATTGATGCAAAAAGAAAGAACTACAACACGGTAATAACTAAAAATGACTAGCGACTTTTAAGATAACAAATTACTGATGAACCAACGATTCATCTAACTGACTGACTGACGCTTGTTAATATAGTATTGGTGATAAGTGTAAGCGTATCGATCATTTTCTAACTAGTATGACTCCGTGTTACCATAAAATGATGATTGTTTTATCGACATCCAATTTTGTCTCTATAGTTCTTGAGTGTTTGTATTATTGTATGACGATTTTAAAAGAAGCCATTACTCCACTGCTTTATTCAAATATTATTCTGTACACAATTGAGAAATTGATAAGTACTATATTGATACAGATGATAGAAGTAATCATGTGCAGCCAGTTAAACGTTATCACGAAGGGAACCTGTCAGTTCATTTCATAGATTTGATTAAAGTAAGTATTATTCACTACATTAAAAGCGTCATTGTTTTTTGTCGTTTATAATATTTGTGACTCTACTGTCGTATTTATGCATTCAGAGTAGTGAGAAACATATTCCTATTCTGATATTGCCTAGATGATATATCTAGAACAGGTAGAACATAACAGGTCGCTTACACAATGAGAAAAAAGTCCATGACTCTAGAATCTCAAGTGTTTTTCTATGCATGTTATTGCAACGAAACACAGTTAAATTACTTTTAGAAAGAAGTCTAACAGTAATTAAATTGCACAGATAATGCTTATAGATGTATTGTAATTAATAAGTCAAACTATTATCTCTGTAGCTTTGCCAGGACTCGCATATATTCTTTTATTTCATTGATTATGCTTCTAACTAAACAAGAGCCCAATCAACTGTTATACCTTCTCATACTTATATTCAGTGGGTAAAAGCAGATACTCCTCTTATAGGATAGTAACGGGAACCCCAATATCTCATTATATGACTTTTCTTTCTAGCTTGTCTTTTTCGATTGAATATGACATCGGCATTGTGTTCCTATCTCTTATATATGAGTGACATTCTAGTATTTGCTGCATCCTACCATTCAAAATGGTTATTTTCCATCTCTTTTTGAGCCGATATTTTTGACTTACAAATTATTGCTGTTTTTATTATCTCCTTTGTTAGTATGAGTTGGGAGCTCGTGAGAGATGTATATAGTTTTTGCACATGTGTAAAGTTCTTCTCCTGTATAGAGCGAGATGGATGATATCATGACCGAGGATTCTTCTCATATATTTCTATTGCTCTGTATTGGACATATTTCGAGTGATAGTCTATGGGTTTCACCAATCTCGGAAAATGAATCTAGAATACAGCTAACAGAGATATGCGCTGT
This sequence comes from Bassia scoparia, assembly GCA_008642245.1. Classification (NCBI taxonomy): domain Eukaryota; kingdom Viridiplantae; phylum Streptophyta; class Magnoliopsida; order Caryophyllales; family Amaranthaceae; genus Bassia; species Bassia scoparia. The sequence goes on along the minus strand of SNQN01002581.1, from coordinate 48,155 downwards.
GTTTTCACCTCAGAAGAAACTCATTATCTCAACCTTCAAGTCATGGCAGGACGTTATGCGAATCAAGATCGCCAAGAGAATCTGTAACTAGTTATTGATTGTTCTTCGGATGATGAGATTTTTATATTAAGGCTATTTTAAATCGAATCTGCGATGTAACTAGTTCTAAAGTGTTTTGTATTTTTGTTGAAATTTTTGTTTTTTCTTCCATTGATTGTATGACTATTTTTTATTAATGAAATTCCTATTCTTCTTGTCAAAAAAAAAGTTATTATTGTTGATTTTATTTAATAGTTGCTTTATATAAAAAGATTCTAAAGATTTTTATGAAAATATAAGAGAAGCGAATCATATAACGACAAATGTCATCACTACCTGCCCCTCTTTTTAAACGTGGCATATAGAATGTCATATGTCTAATTTTTGGGATTTTATTTCTAAATTAAAAGTTGAAAGATAATCATATAGCAATAATTATTTAAATTAAAAAATAATCATATAGCTAACAAGCATGCAAGCATCCCAGGGGTTAGATAATGTAGCTAAAAGTTGAAATATTAATTAAATTAAAATAAACAATAATTATATCRATTAATGTATGATTTTTACATGCATTTTAATATTTTTAYCAATTTACAAAATGTATTTGATTTTTAACTAACGCCTAAAGCGTATGTAGCAATATCGATTTTTAAACATTGTAAACAAAAGTTGGTGGTGGGTAACATAGTCTAACACTAAGAATAAGAGACAATATATATTGGTTGTCCAATCTTTACACTGTTTCAAAATTTCTCGAGAGAATCTGAATAAAAGAAATTGTAATGTAAAAAAGAAAACATTCTTTAAGGAAAATAAACCACTTTAATAATAGAGTTTGGGGGGTTGAACAATTGCCAAATGGGTCACTAACTAATTAAAAGGCTAAACGCAAGTAATTAGACAGCATAAATTCCATTTTATCAGCAAATGCCCTTTCCTAGATATGATCATAATATGAGTATGATGAGTCCCTTGCATTAGAAGATGCAAAACCTCGAAACTTTATTCTAAACTTCTAATTTTGTAATTTACGTTATATATATTTGGTACTTTGGCAGCCACGAAATTTCGTTCTTGTGATCCTCTAAATCAGGAAGATCATGTATTATTTTAAAGAAATTAAAAATTACAACGTTAAGGGTTGTATATAACAAACCCGATGTTAATTCGAAGTATGATTTCTATATATATATATATATATATATATATATATATATATATATATATATATGTTAAAAAGTAAAAGGTAGTTAGGCCACTTCATTCAAAAAAATTTAAAATCATAAGGTTAAAGGTCATTTAAGAGGGGTGACACTCTTTCCTCTCCTTCTTATATAATAAGATTAATAAGTATTACAATTACAGCTATATCAAAGAATCAATATCAATCATGTGTTGAATATCACCGTATAACAAATTATTTGACAATGCCATTCTGTTTCAACTATTTTTATTCGAAATTTTCATTTTGATTTCTGTAAAAAAAAAAACTCATATTAATTTTATAATTCATACATCGCATTCTAATATTCATTACAACGCCTTTTTAGTAAGATATTACAAAAATAAATAAAAAAATGTACAATAACTATTTCTTCATTATTACCGTTTATTGCTACTTATAATTATTCTTGCTGACTAACTATTATGATCTAATCAACATGAATTTCAAGTTTGTGTACACGTCAACCTTGTAATGCACATGATACATACGTGCAATACATTTTAATTACATAAGAATATATATATATATATTGTTGGTACCCATTGAGCACCAGCCCAATGCCACCAGGCCCATGTCAACTAAGTCAATAAGCCCAATTCGCGCCAAACTGATCCAGTACCCAGTCAAAGGGAGTCAAAGCCACAACCCACTAACAAAGTTGGATATATGCATGACACCTACCCTTATACAGTACGCCACTTGTCACATTCAGGAAGCCTTGACCATGCAAAGTCTCGGTATAAAAGCAGGCTGGAAGCCCAAGGCGTGGTAAGTTCATTCGAACACAACAACTCCTACATTATATTTCTCTTAAATATTGACACCTGGTAAATACTGAACTCCCATCGAAGCTGTTCCTGGTTGCCCCAGGGTATTCAACCGTGTTTTGTAGGAGCAAGGATTGCAGACCAGGTCCATCTTCACCAACACCGGCTCGTTGGCAGCTGCCACGGTCAGACCACATAATTGTACACCAATGAGCGCTAGAGGAGGTCGTAGTGTACATACGAGTGAAGAAACATGAGCATCCAACAGAGTGATGCATCGTATGGAGTGACATAGAAGCAGAGGAGGTCTCTTCCACACAAGAAGCCGCTCTCGAGACGTCCAGCAGCAAGACACGGAAAGCCGGGGTTCAATGCACCACCGTCTCATCACAACCATCCCAAAGTCGAGGAACCAGAATACTGGGACGTTTGGACAAGGTGGGACTTATAACAAAACTCCTCCTCTGGGAAACAACGAGGTTACTCGACTCCACAAGCCCAGACAGTGGAGCAGCGAGAAATATCTAAACGTGCAGGTCTGCATCCTAGGTTATGTGGAAACACTTCGGGAGTGGGAACCACTCAAGGTAATGACTTTATGTCAACTCCCACACCAGCCCTCGGCCAGATTACCATGACCAGGTAGATGGCGCAGACAGACAGACCAACGTCAGAAGCGGATAAATTACTCGCCACCAATCTTCTCCTCACCATCTTGGTCTCACCATGATGGAAGGCTGCAAATGAAATGGCATGGGACTGAGGTGAGGTACGCGAGCCTGCACACGAGACGGTAGCACGGTCAGGCATGGTCACAAGCAGAATCGCTTTATAAGCAAGACTACATACCTGGACAGTAACACTGGCGTCAGTTCATGACAGCTGGAATCGACTCATGCTTCCAAAGGTTGGGAAGACCAGATCGATACAGGGCACTCAACTGTTGTTCCTGGTAAGCTACATGCATGCAGCAGCTGAAGATCAGGTATCCTTCCTCATCACCATTAGTGAGGAAATTTGAAAGCTGGTCACAAAAAGTTAAAATCCAGCACATCAATTATGGTACTGGAGATCTGAAGACCATGATGCCTTTATGAGGACACATGTACCTGGGAATTTATAGATGAACCTGGTGCAAGTATTTTACCACCTTGACAGGAATTGCACAGGCCTGGTTTCGGAATATACACAGGTAGTGTCCATAGCTTTGCTGACCTGCGGATCAGTTCAGAATCATTTCATAAGTGGTAGAAGAAGAGAAAAATTCAGTTGAGCTTATGTCAGTAAAGCGGTAAGATGAAATCTGGTGATTATCTTACCAGGTCATAAGGAGGCATAATGGTCTCAGACAAAACTGATGGTAATCATGGCTTTGCAGTATGTCTCAGACACGGCCGTTCAGGGACCACTCCTAAGTCAAAAGGTGATACCCTGGCAGGAATGCGAATCTCAGATGAGTATATACCCTGGAGGAGTTAACAATGACACAGCACCAGTGAACAGAGCTCGAAAAAGGATGAAAAATCACCAGCTACTGCCCAAAATCCGAAAGGAAAAGAGGAGGAAAAGAAAAAGGGAAAGCATCAGACACTTCACTATTTTCGAAAGTTACTCCCCTCAATACAACAGCATAATAG
>SNQN01002581.1:10802-44459 GCA_008642245.1 Bassia scoparia | reverse complement strand
ATTATGAGATTTAAAATCGAAATTTCATTTATTATGTGACTTAATTAGTACAAAAGCTAAATCAATGAACATTAGTCCAGATTGAATTGAAACACATATGGTATAATATTGAATTTCATATTACATTTATTTACAAAATAATTACAATTCAGATAAATTGTATTGTTAATTAGTTAGAAACATTTTAATTTAATTCATTCTACGGAGTATATAATCATTTTTAGTGAAATATTACAATATTTATACGTCTAAGCACGCATCGCGTGCACATGAAAACTAGTTTCATATAAGAGATCAAATTGAGTAATGACACTTTGTGAATAAGGATTCAATATTATATTATATAAATAAAAGAAAAGGCTTGATTGATATTAATTTATAAGAAAGGATGTTAAGTCGTTTGACACAAGTGTCGGCAAAGAAAACGAATAATTGTCCTTGTCAATGTCTCATAAGAAATATCTTAAAATCTTAATGAATTTTGGAATAGAGATTTGTCATACAGGATAGTCTGCCTTTCTACTTTCTAGTAGCATGATATATGTAATATGTTAAGATGTCGACGACTTCTATTTGCTAACTTGTTCACAATAACACTACAAGCATATATCAACCCAACCCCCATTAATGTCTACGTGTTTGCATTGTATGGATGGAGTATAACTAATATCTCATCCGGCCGACCTCCCGACGATAACATCGTTTAATCAAAGATTAGTTTTATTACATAGATCGTGAATAAATGCTTTAAAATTTAAAACTTACTGTCTTCAAATTACGGATCTGTTACGATGAAAAAAATAATATAAATAAGTTAATAAAAAGATATCAATTGTCCAAAACTTTAAACGAAAGTATCTCTTGTTTTTTTTTAAAAAAAAAGTAGAAATTAGGACAATTGTGAAATTTTTATTGACCTTTTCATTTTTTTTTTTCTTTTGCTTCATTCCTGCTCTACCCTTTAAATCACTAATTAAGTCATTACTAACAAGGATTTGCTCCATAAATAATATGGTATAACTATTTAAGCATATGCTCCGATAACCAGAAGTGATCGTTAAAACGATACTGACTCATTTACTCATTGGTGCGGTGATGTTACAAGTTACAACCAAGAGCTAGCCTCATCATATCTGTTTCGATGGATAACAAAAAGTGATCGTTTAAACGACAATGACCGCTCATAAGAGTGGTGATGTTACAATAAGAGCGATCTAGCTTGATGCTTAGACCGTTTGACTAAAGACTTGCACCATAAGATCTTGTTCTTTTAAGTCGGATTTGGCTTAATTAGTCTAAAATTAATTAAAATCGGTTGAAGTTAATGAAACTAAAGTAAAATGGATTGAACTAAACTTAGATAGGTTAAAATAAACTGAACTAAGGTGAAGTTTTTTTTTTTTTGATGAGCTAAAGTGAAGTAGTTGAAATAAAAGCGAGCTAATACGACTATTATAAGTATAGAAGTATATGGTCCGATGACGAAAAGTGACCGTTGAGTCAATAATGGCCCGTTACAGTGGCGAATGAAGTTACGAATAAGAATAAAGAAGCCCACCACAAGGAGCACACTACAAAAAAGACAGACGTGGCATAATCTTCACAACTCTCGTACGTGTTCGTGACTCACGATTATGCGAGGAAACTAGTAGTGTTAGCCTTTATTAATATATTTTGGTAACATTAATTAATCATGTAACATAAAGTTAAGCTTCATGAATGGTGATGTTGACAAGAGCAACAACAACGACTTATCGAAATTTATCGTTTCACCACGTAGTATGGACCCACTAAACTATATTGTATTTGACAACTTTGATGAATGACAAGTATGTATACTAGAACTTAACTCGTGGGAACTATGATCACCACTACCAAGTTATTCATTATCTTTTAGGCATATCAAATAATGTCTACTACAAACTAAAATACCCATCTTTTCTAAGCTATCGATATGTTTTTTTCAACTTATTATTAATAGTTATTGAATAAGATAAGTTCAGATAAGTGTTGAAATTGTTAGTGAGAATGCAAAGGATTAAAAGGTAGTTTTGGGTTTTGCTCTTTGTCCCACATTCGTATAATACTAATGTGTTTTCTTGTTTATATAGGAGAACACTCTTTGTATTGTTTGAGGTTTAGTGTAAGGGGTGGTATAGGGTATCCCCACGCGCAAGCCGCCATCGTCCGCCCGGCTCGTGTTTGTAGCACGTGCGCGGTGTGCCGGTGTGGTGTGGCTAGGGGTGAGAATGAGTCTAGCATGTTCATAGTTGATAGTTCGGGCTCAGCTCGAGTTCGARTTTGGCTCAAAARCTCGTGAACAGGCTCTACTTCAAATATTAGCCTAACATTTAATATATTTTGTGTTACTTTATATTGTATGTTACTAGTAGTAGGAGAAGTTACTCAATTATGTTGCACAAAATTTCAATATACATTATTAAATGATGCCAAATCTTTCACTTTCTAAGTCAAGGTCTACTAAAAAAAGCAAAAGTTGTAGACTAATTACATATAATTCAATCACATATAATTACATATAAATTTAGATATAATAACATATGAATTATTATTTAAGTTTCCTATATAAAAACAAAGAAATGGAAAGTTGGCAGACCTAACAAAAGAAGAAAGGGCGCAGCAAAGAAATGTAGCAACAGAAGAAGAGAAAGTTCCCACATTGAAAGAAATAAGAAATGCATTAATAGAGAAGGCTTATAAAACAAGCAAGTTTGTGAAATCAATCGTAATAATAAGCCTACTACAGCTCAATTGGGCTAGTCGTTTAGTTGTGGGCCTGGCCTGATTTAAGCTCATTAATTGTTAGTCAAAATGGGCCTTTGAGCCGAGCTTAAGCTTCACAGTAGCTTAACGAGCTCGAGTCGAACCTTGAATCTTTAGGCTCGTCGAGCTAACGAGTCGAGCCGAGCCTGTAGAATTTCCTAACGAGCCGAGCTTTAAGGGGTTCGGTCTCGGTTCGTGTGATAATCAGCCCTATAGGTGTTGCTTTATTTTAAGACCCGGACCTTTTATTTTTGGACGGTTACAAAATCTCTTCGAATTCCCTTGTAACCTTTGCCATTATTCTGCCTCCTTGATTCTCGCCTTGTGTTAATGCCCAACCATTACCTCTTTAATTTTGTGATTTGTTTTTGCCTGTAAATGGCTTTCCCTTCTTCTTGTTGATACACATAGAAAATCACAATCTCTCAAACTTCTTCCTATCTGAGCAACGTATTCTAGTTCCAACTCTCCTTCTCGAGTGTACGAATTGGAGAGTGTTGTGTTAATCTTGGGGGGGGGGGGGCAAACGCCGCATAGTCGATTGCACATAGTCGGGGCAAATTTTTCTTCTAAGATAGTGGTTTACACCACAGCGCAACGTTTCTTTGTTCTACCAAAATTCAATAATTAATTTGATTATATAGCTTCTTTTCCTACAATAAGTTCATCAGTAAGAATAATCATAGCCGATTATCTCTCTCTACCTCTTCTCTCTCTCTCGACTCCTCTGCTATGGCGAGGAAGAAGGGTTCGATTGCAAGTGCTAGGGGGCGTGAAAGTGCTGGAAAAAAAGTGATTTCTAGTCAAACTTCTACTCCAATTCCGGTTACATCAAAATCGCGACCTGATTTGAAGGTTGATTTTGAGGGTATTCCTCGTTTGGTGTTTGGCGATGATGATATGGAGCAATTCATGGTTTTGCCAGAGGACTCTCTTGCGGAATTGGTTTAGGGATCCCGTCATAAGGCCTAGTTCTCGGAGTGGATGGCTGTGATGAAGGACCCACATGCCATTGCTTCTGAAATCCGATGCCCAATCACACGGACCTCTCCCCCTTCTGTGGTGGCAGCTTCTGGGTCTGGGTCTGCTGTTGTGTCAATTGCGGTGGGGCCTGGGCCGTCAATACATGCGCCTCTTGTAATGGAGGTTCCTATGGTGGAGCCTCGTCCTCAATCGAATGGTAAGTCTATTGTTCCGTCTTCTCCTAAACATTGTGATTCTGGTGGTACTGTTCCGACCCTTCGCTTGACTGAGGATGATGTTAGGGATGAATTGGACTATTGGACTTTGAGTATTGTTGCTTGTGTTGTGGGTTTAAACCCTCACATTAGGACTTTTCTGGGATTTTGTCACCGCATTTGGGGGAAATCGAACATTGACAAGGTTGTTCCTATCAAAAAGGGGCAACTCTTAATTCGTTTTTTGAACATTGAATCTCGTGACAAAGCCTTGAATGCTGGCCCTATTATGGTTGATAAACACCCTGTGGTTTTGCATCAATGGGAGGACGGTTTTGGGTTCAGTGATGCTGCCTTTGCGCGTTTACCCGTTTGGATTCGATTGTCGRGTCTTCCTTTAAAGTTTTGGGGTCAATCTTGCTTGGAGAAGATCACTGGTTTGCTTGGGATTCCCGTGAAACCTGATTCTGCTACTTCATTGAAGGAGAGGGTTGCTTTTGCTAGGATGATGGTTGAGATGGATGTGAAGGGGTCCTTTCCTGAGTCTATCTCYTTCTTGAATGAGAAGGGCATTGAGGTTGTCCAATCTGTGATTTATGAATGGCAACCAGTGATTTGTAACAAATGTGGTAAGTGGGGGCATAAGGATACACAATGCCAGCATCCTAAACAAGTATGGGCACCTAAGGAGGCTCCAAAGCCTGCTATTGATGCGGGTAATCAGGCTCCTCCAGTTGCTTCCACTGAAGCTGATCCGATTGTTCTGCCCACGGCTACGGCTCCTGTAGATGATATGGACTCTGGCTCTGCTTTCATGGAGGCTTAGTGATGGTGTTGATGGTCATGAATGRCAAATTGTTGGTCCCAGGATGAGTGGGAAACACAACACTCTGGAGTCTACCAGGGTGGTTTTGAGAAGGAACTCATTTGACAGGCTTAATGTGGATTCTAAGTTAGGAGATGGTGTTACTGTGGTTCTCTCCTCGGACCTAGGGGAGGATACTGGTCAAGATCATGGATAAGGCTCTCTTTTGGAATGTGAGGGGCCTTAATAGCCCTAAGAAACAGTTGGAGGTTAAAAATTTAAAATTGTATAATCATAATAAGATTGGCTTTGTGCTGTGTTGAAACTCGTGTTATCGAAGAATTTTCCTGCAATTCAAGGAATCTTTTTCAATCTTGTGTTGTCACCTCCAATTTTGCGGAGATCATTAGGAGGATTTTGATAGCCTGGTTAACACCTAAAATGTCTCCCCAAAATAATCAGTATGAAACATACCGCGTCTCCGATGTTCGACTTAGAAAAGATGCTTTGAACTCACAAATTGGAAATAATGAGTTATACTCGGAACTATTGAGCAAAGGACAAATAAAAGGGCAAAAAACATTTTCTTTTATTTATTTAATTATTCTTATTTTTAGTTTTCTTTTCTATTTAGGATTTTTTATGTGGTGATCTCCATAATTTCCACTTTTCATCACACTCTTCACATTTTTCTAAGCTCACCAGTATTTTTAGATTATTTTTCTGATTTTATATATTTTATGATTTTATAGTTTTATACGCAAAAAATACAAAAAAAATACAAAATACACAAAATATACTCCGGAAATATGTGGAACCTTCTAGAACACTCTAGAAACTCCTTGCTTTAGACAAGGTGTATAGTGCGTCGAAACAAAGCGAATCACGTATTATGAAAATAAAATCGGAGGAAATAAAAAAAATCGCGGAGAATATATACGCAGACCTGCTATATACGCAGGCCTCCTGCGTATATACGCAGGTTATACGCAGGGTTTTTTCCTCCTTTTTCCCCTCGCGCCTATAAATACGTGCCTTGTCATTCCGAAAACCACACGATTTTTCAAACACACTCTATTCTATCTCTCCCCGTCTCTAACTTGCGTTTAATCATTCTTTCATGCTCTCATACACCTCTCAAACACTCTAAATACATACGTTCTTGAGTTCTAAGCATCGATTCTGTTTCGATCAACACAAGCAGATAACAAGGTTTACTTCTGAGATTACTCGCACTAAACACACTCTTCTTCTCATTTCTTCAATCTAATTAATAACTATTGCGGTTTCAATCTAATTAACCAAAATTAGAAACTCATTTAATTATTCCATGTAAATATGTAGGAGTGAGCAACGTTTTTCTTTGTTTTCGTTCTCTTTATTCATTATCTATTTTATATTATCACTTGTCAATACTAACGATTTCTACCTTTGTATAGCATTCAAGCGGAAGTTCATTTCGCTCTTTTTTTATCACAATAACAACATTTGTTTTTGTCCTCTGTTATACGACTCAAGGCGGAAGATTCATTTCGCTCGTTCTTTTATTACGAACTAACACTTGTTTTGTTGCAGATTCAGGGTAAGATTGGTTTGATATATGATTTGAATTTCATATACTTACTCAATTGTCATGGTTGATCATTTGTATATATTTTGCTAAAAAAGACGGAAATTATGTGAATCATTTTTAAAATCAGATTAACTATGGACAACCGGTTTTTAGGCACCGTTTAACTTGATATATGCAAAGTGGTCACAATTTCTAGGTTAGGTAGTCTCTTGTGCATAATAGAAACACACTTTCTTAGATCTTAGTATTAGTATGCTTCTAAGGTGCTAAAAACGAAGCTATGTGCATTCAATAACCGTGAATGAATGGAATGCAATGAGACGAGTAGAGGCCGCTACATGCGGGCGAATTGGGTTACAGATCTGATTCGTACCATGTCCCCGACCCACGAACTGGTTATTGATCAGAACGTGGCCATTAATTTGGCACCAACGTTTCGAGCGTCGATATAACCTTTATAGGACGGTGCGACTCCCCTTACTCACAACACTACTCCAACGCACTCACGTGCGGGTTCTGTGGCTCAAGCCCACAACAAAGCACTCGATTAGTACCAAGCCGCCGCCCGTTATACCTAATCTTAGTAATGGCGCGCCCCACTCCGTACACCCTGTGTTACCTGTTTTTCATTGTATATGTTTTGTTCTGCTCCTCTCAGATTATTCATTTGCATGTCTTGAATAAGTCTTTGAATCTGGATTTTTTCTGTTCTATGGTTTATGCTATTAATGATACTTCTGGTCGAATCCCCTGCTGGCAGAAGCTTATGGCTTTGAGTCAGTGCATCTCTGGACCATGGGTTATAGCTGGGAACTTCAATGCCCCTATGTTTCTTGATGATAGAGTTGGTGCTCCTATTTCTCTTGCTGAAATCAAGATGTTCAGGGATTGTGTGAATTTCTATGGTGTGCATGACTTGTTTAAGACTGGTAATATTTATACTTGGACTAATGAACAGAGTGGCTCGGCCAAAGTTTTGTCAAAGATTGATCGAATTCTGGTGAATGATGATTGACTTGTCAGTTTTCCTGACTCTTGTGCTCACTTTCTCCCTAAGCTTTGGCTAGATCATTCTCCTGGTGTTCTGCATTTCAGGAAAGTGCTTGCCTCTAGTAGGAAACCCTTCAAGTTCTTGGATTGTTGGGCGCTTTCTGAGGATGTTTTGAAGACCGTGGAGGATAGCTGGTCAGTGCCTATTGCAGGCTCTTCCATGTTCTGTGTTGTCCAAAAATTGAAGAGGCTCAAACTTAGGTTGAAAGCTTTGCATCATCAGTCCTATTCCAACATTGAGGCTTGTTATTACAAGGCCAGAGAACATCTTTTAGCAGCTCAGCGGCTACTCCAAATGAATTATCATGATGCTCTTTGCAGAGGAAAAGAGGAGCAAGCTTTGGCTTCTTTTCAGACAGCTCGAGAGGTCGATTACTCTTTTCTGCAACAAAGAGCTAAAGTTTCTTGGCTTCAGATGGGAGTTGAAAATACAGCRTATTTCCATAGGTGTATTGAAAGACACAAATATCAGAAGCGGATTTTGATTGTCAAGGATGTGCATGATCAGATTTGTGATACTCAAGAGGGGATTAACCAGGCTTTCTTGGAGTACTATATGGGTACTACGAAATCTTGTAGAACTGATGTTCATGCTGAGATTATTCATCAGGGGGACATTCTTACTCCGGATCAGCAGGAGGTATTGTGCATTCCTTTCACTGCTCAGGATGTGAAATCTGCTATTTTTTCTATTCCTGGTATCAAGGCCCCTRGGCCTGATGGTTATAATAGTACCTTTTTCAAGAAATCATGGGGTGTTATAGGCGAGGAGGTTTCTACTGTTGTGCTGCAATTTATGGAGACTAGTCAATTACTCAAGCAACTGAATTGCACTTCTCTCACTTTGATTCCCAAAGTGGATCAGCCTGAATTTGTGTTGGATTTTGGTCCTATTGCTTGCTGCAATGTGATTTATAAGTGCATCGCCAAAATGCTTTGCAGTAGACTCAAAGGTGTTCTTTCTAGCTTGGTGGCTCAGAATCAGACTGGTTTCATTGAAGGGAGGCAGATTATTCACAACATCACTATCATTCAGGATATTGTCTCCAAATATGGCAGAAGCAGCTCTCCTAGTGGTTGTTTATTGAAGATTGATATCAAGAAAGCCTATGATTCAGTGAGTTGGAGKTTTTTGGATGAGATGTTGACAACTTTCCACTTTCCTCCTCATTTTCATAGATTGATTATGTAATGTGTCACCACTCCTTCCTTCTCTTTGAACATCAATGGAGGTTTGGAAGGCTTTTTTCAAAGGTCAGAAAGGTTTGCGGCAAGGGGATCCTATGTCTCCTCTCTTATTTGTCTTATGCATTGAGTACCTCTTTAGACTACTTAACTCTCTAGGGGACAATAAGAAATTCAAGTTTCATTCTAGGTGCAGGTCTTTGAAATTAAATCATCTCGTCTTTGCTGATGATTTAATCTTGTTTTGCAATGGTGATAAGGTTTCAGTTGAGCTGCTTCTGAGATGCTTGGCTACTTTTACCTCTGCCTCTGGTCTTGTTACAAACTCTGGCAAATCGAATATTTATTGCAGCAACATTCCAATGCAGGAGAAGTAGAACATTATTGCTCATTCTGGTTTCACTGAAGACAAGTTGCCTTTCAAGTACTTGGGTGTCAATGTCAGCAGTAAGAAATTGTCTATTGCAGATTGCCAAGTTTTGGTGGACAAGATTACAGCCAGGATCAGTTCTTGGAGTAGCAGGTCTCTTTCCCACTCTGGGAGAACTCAATTGGTTAATTTTGTGCTCCTCCCTCTACATGCTTATTGGGCTAACATCTTTATTCTGCCTAAAAATGTTCTCGACCAAGTCACTGCTATTTGTAGAAACTACATTTGGGATGGTAAACCCATCTTTTCTAGGACCCCTCCAGTATCTTGGGACATTACTTGCAGACCAAAGAAAGAAGGGGGGTTAGGAGTTATGAACTGTTTCTTGTGGAACAAAGCTGCTATAGGTAAACAAGTCTAGAACCTTGCAACGAAAAAGGATAGTCTTTGGCTCCGATGGATTAACCACAAATATATTAAAGGGCGGAATTGGAAACGAGTTCCTTGCACTACTTCTGCTCCTTGGACTTGGAAGCAGATTTGGAAAGTGAAGGAGGAGTTGAAAATGGGATTCACTGGAGATGTTCGAAAGGATAGACCTCAGGGTTATACTTTGTCCAATGGGTATCATTGGCTTCGTACAAAAYATCCAGATGTTGCTTGGTGTTCTTGGGTTTGGAATAGATTAAATATTCCCAAGCATCGGTTCATTTGTTGGCTGATTCTTTGGGAAAGAGTTCGCGTTAAGGCTACTCTCAAGCAATTCGAGATTGTGCAGGATGCTTCTTGTCCTTTGTGTGGTTTGGACGATGAAACTATTCGTCACCTCTTTTTTGAGTGTCAGTTTAGTAAAGCTTGTTGTGCTTTGCTATCCTCTGTTGTGGCTAGTCCCATTGTTATTGATGATCTTGGCTCCTGCTTATAGAGCCTTCTGTAGACTAAAGACAGGTTTCGACGAAATATCTTGTTTGCTTGCTATGCTAGCCTTTTATACATCATTTGGCAACAAAGGAATCAAGCTGTATGGAATCATTGCATTAAGGCTCCTTCGAGATGTATTCACCAACTCTTGCATGATATTAGTATTCGAGTGAAAWGTATGCTGCCTAGGAAAGTGAGTCGAGTTTAGTTAGTATGGTGCAAGTCTTTCCTTGTTTTGTAATTTGTGTTAGGGTGTGTTCTGGATTTTGCTTCCCCCCTTTGTGGTGTTTGTTTTTTGTAATAAATGTTTCTTTATAGATTTAATGAGAATATGATTACATTTTCTCTATAGAATTAATAAATAACAATTTTTTATAGAAAAAACTAATAATCATGTATTGCACAAGGCTAATCATATTTGATGTGAAAAAACTTGAAACCATGTGAATTTTCGATGTTGCTGCAGATTTCAATAATTCCTTCGCCTACGGTGTTGTAGATATTTTGGTCTAAGCAACTACATTATAGATTAGATCGTTTTGAATCAAATTCATCTTACCAAATACGACTCAAAAAACCAAACACAAACCCCATAGAGGAGAAGACGCTACAGCACAAACCCCGTAGTGGGGACTAGAAACTCTTGTAAACAAAGAGAGACTAGTTATAATCTAACAAAGTAACAAATCCAATTCTTTTAAAGTTTAACCCCTTTAATTTTAATTTTGATTTTAATATTGATTAGTGATAAAGACAAAATGTTTTCTTTGGGAGCTAACAAAATAATACGGAGTATTAACAAAGATGTTTTCATGTGCAATTAATGATTTAGGTTTGTAGTATTCATAAATTTTAAACGTTGTTATGTATAAATGAGAACATTTTCCTTATTTAAAAACGATATTGCTAATGGGCGCCTCAGGACGTTAGATAAAAACTAAATACATTACTTAAAATGGTATAAATTTTGGATTGCGTGCCAAAATCACACATCAATCGGTGTAATTAATGTTTATATTCATTTAATATTTCCATTTTTAGTTTTCTTAACTAACGCCCCGGGGGCGTTCGTTAGTATTTGTCATTTAAAAACCATGATTATAACTCGAAATTTTATAATTCAAATACAATTTGAGAAAAGCAGGGTAAATTTTTTTTAAAAAAAGGAAAAAAGAAAATTACATCCCTTATAAGCATCTACAATGGTGACTTTAAAGGACTAGCTTGCAAATATTGAAAGTTCCAAGCTACAAGCTTGACCATTGTGAAAGAAATGAACTTGTAGCTTAGACAAACCATGTAGCTTTGTTGAGCTACAAACTCAACCTTTTTTTTTTCTTCCCTTTTTTCACAATGTCATTAAATATTAAGTTACAAGATTCGTAGTTTTGCATTGTGGATAGTTGTAACTTGATAAAAATTGTGTTTTGGGGTTGATTTGTGATGTTCATTATTCCCACAATCTAAACCTAACATGCATAAATAATAAAATATGATTTACTAAATCATATCAATACGAGAAAATATATCCTACGTATATATATATTTTCCTTATTAACGATATATTATTGATTATTTCCTTAACATAATTTGAAATTGATTTAGCTTGAAAGATGATGTGGCAAATAAAGCTACAAGATTTGTAACTTGCTATTGTGGATGCTCTTCGAAGTTAGAATTGCATATAAAAAGCTAAAAGAGGAAAGTTTTGATCTTTTCATCTCACAAAATTTGTTACGTATTCCCTTTTGAGTGTTTCCAAAAGTCTGTTACATTTAGGGGCTGTTTGGTATGGGGGTAACAAGAAAGGGAAATGGAATGGACATGCCCCTTTCCCTTAGATGTAATTTGGTTTGTGTTTATTGGCTTTCCCTTTCTCCCTTTTCCAGTTTGAAGTGACCCAAAACCCCTTAATCATGATTCCCTAGCCTACCTTGGGATTTCAAAACCCCCAAATCCATCTACTGTTCATTTAGATCAACCTTGACAACAACAAACTACCACTTGCACCTTCACCACCACCAACCTTACTACCACCACAACCCCAAAACAGCCACYGCCACCATCAACGCCATCACTACCGTCATTGTTGACACTGTCGCCATCACTAAAGCAACACCAATAAGAAAATCAAACAGATACAAGTAACACTATCTTTCACTTATTTCCATGACCACCATCACCTTATCACTATCACCAATTTAAAGGCACCACAAATTAATTTCAACTTCATCAGATTTTGAAAAAAAAAAAGAAAAAGAAGAAAGAAGTTGAGTTTGATAAAGGGGATGCGAATGGCTTCAATTATTACCTTTATATGATTATATACAACTAATACAACCATAAAAAAAAACTAGATCTAAGCGTTATGATGGAAATTTGTGGCAAGGAAGAAAAATAACAATGGAGATTATTATGGAAGAGAAGAGGTGGTTATGGTACGATGGAGCTTATTTATTTGAGTGATGCATGTATGTAGACAGGGGTGTTGTCAACCTATGGTGGTGTTGGTGGATCTAAAATAAGTAACAATTGAATTTGAGATTTTATTTGACTTACAATTGGAAGGAGGTAGTTTTGTTGAAAGAGAAGTTTTTAAC
The DNA here is from genome assembly GCA_008642245.1 of Bassia scoparia. NCBI lineage: Eukaryota > Viridiplantae > Streptophyta > Magnoliopsida > Caryophyllales > Amaranthaceae > Bassia > Bassia scoparia. The sequence continues at coordinate 31,993 of SNQN01002581.1, read as the reverse complement.
TTCACGTTGGACTAAAGTGACCAAACGGAATGGGGAATTGTGGGGTTTGCAAACTTTTCCTTTCCTTTCTATTTCTTAATTCCTTTCCTTTCCATTACGGAGAACCAAATAGCCCCTTAGATCTTTTCATTTAGGCAAAATAGGCCGTAATAACACCAACTTTGAACAATGTGCACAAAATAACACCAACTTGAATTGATCGGGTGCACATGATAACAATGAAATCAATTGCGTAGTATGTCTTTCCAAGAGGAGTCTTTACTTAAAAAAGTTTACTTTTTATGTGCACGTGATGTATACTAAGTTTTATTTTAAAAAAATGTGCAGTGTTCTATTAAAAACGATTGCATAGTATGTGTTAGCATAAAATATTTCTTATTCCCTTTATTTTTTAGTTGTTTCATTCCATTTTGGCAAGGTGTTTAAGAGTTAAGTTAGATAAAAGAAAAAATATGTGAATGAAAATATTTGAGAAAATATAATGAATGTTGAATTTAGGAAACGTGTAATGAATACAGAAATTAGGAAGAGACAAATTCATTATTGTTTTAAAAGGGAAGGTTAATACATTGATGGAAAGTCATACGACATCTACAATAGAAATTGGTAACAACCAAATACATAACAAAATGAATCAAATTAATCTCAACTTTAACAAAACTTAGATCGCTATAAGAGATATCTACTATTACAATCGTTCCTCTTTCACATTGTTGCTTCTTCATACAGCTTTTTACGAGGAGTTCTATCAATTTGTTGCAGTTTTAAAGTAGATCTTGCTTCAATTCCTTTGAATGTACTAAAGTACAAAAAATTGTTGTAATCTTGTGCTAATCTCCATCAACAAATTAATTTTCAAAGAAAAAGAAACACAGATGACCGAAAATGATCTCACAAAGGAGAATGATAAGTCTGATAAAACGGAAAAATAGATCTCACGAAGGAGAAAAATGAATCCAATAAAAAGAAAAAATAGATCTCACAAAGGAGAATGATAAATCCAATGAAACAGAAAAATTCTCACAAAGAGAATTAAAATGGCTTTATTGTAATCAATAAAATCAAAACAAAAAAAGATTAGATTTGAGGGGCTTACCATCAACATTTAGAAAATTGATGGTAGCCCCAAAATAATGGAAGAATAAGAGTTTTCTTTAGAGAGAAAACGGATAGGGTTTTAAAGATGGGTAACCATGGAGAATGTTTGATCATACACAAATTCATTATTGTTAGAGTAAATAAAATAGATAAAAAGTAATAAATTATTTTTATTTAGCTTTGAACAATTTTTTAAAAACATTCCAAAATATAAGTGAACAACTGAATGAAAACGGAGGAGTATATAAGGGGAGGTGGTGTTTTGTCCACTTGAAATKAATTGAGGAGTTTTAAAACAGCACAGGAGATATTGACAATAATGCGATGTTAATCCTTATAACAATTCCGAGCAGCAATTATAGTAGGAAGAAACTAGATCAATAATTACTCTTACTCAAGATGTTTGTTCAACCAATATTAGCAATAATGAGCCTAAAATTAAATATTATACATTTATATGTCACATCTAAGAGCATGCATCCACAATAGTGGGCTACAAACTTTATAGTTTTGTGTGTTATGTCATATTTTTAAGCTACAAGGTTTTCAAGTTATCTCTACCGACTAACAATGTCAAGCTACCATCTTTGTAGCTTGAAATTGACCTCACATACAATTTTTCCTTCTTGCATTCAATACCATAATTAAATTGCAAGTTACAAGCTTTGTTGAGCTACAAGTTTAAGTCAAACAAYAAGCTCACTTTTCCCACAATGGTTGAGCTAGTAGCTTTCAAGTTTATAAAATTGCAAACTATTCCTTTAACACAACCATTGTAGATGCTCTAAGCAAGCTAGTGTTAGAATCCTCTAGAGTTTAGAGGATGGTAGAGTTATAGAGTTGTGAGAGTGTGAATTTTTTATTATTTTAAATTTTACTTTTATTTTTAATTTTGAAATTTATGCAAAATCAATATTAACCTTTGATGTTTTGTGAAGGGTTTAGATTTGTTGAACTCTATAGAGTTCAACTCTAGAGGATCCATATCCAGTAATGTGGTATGTGGTACTGAGTATTGACCCTTTTGTCAAATGAAATGATCCTGATGTCTAGTTTAAAGTTAGTTCCAATCATTTTCTCAAACATCAAATAGAATCAACATTTTGTTTGTGAATGGACATGAGTTGAAGTTATACATACATTAACACTATTAATACTTTGTTCACCTTTTAAAAAATTAATAAGCATTTTCAACAAGTTTAAGGTTAGCCTAGACAATTTTAAGGGCGTGTTCGGCACAGTAACAGTGAAAGAAGTGTTTTGCAGTGGAGTAATGGATAGTTGTAATGCTAATATGTAGCGGTTTATCTAGATGTTAGCTGTAAATTAAAAAAAAAATCTAATATGAGCCTTCATTAATAGTAGTGGTTATATTAATTGTAGAAGAAAATTAATTAGCAAGTAGCATTTTTATTTGTCTGAATACTAAAACGCTAAACATTACACCTAGTGTTTGAAAAAAGTAGCATTTAACGCTAACTGCTACTCAAAACGCTACCTTACCGAATAGTAATAAAATTAACCAAGTAGCGGTTTAATCTAAACAAAATGCTAAACTTTACCTAAAAAAACTATGTTGAACACGCTGTAAGTTAGTAATAGTTTAGAGATAAATTAATATTTAGAGTAAATAATGAGATCCTATATAACACTATTCATAGATCAGATAAGCTTTAATCGGGATAAAGACTAAGATTCTGTATCTTTGGACTGAATTCAATTGAGYTGAACTGAATTGAAATGAAATGAATATTTTATGAGAGAAGAAAATTAGATTAGATCACTGAACTGAACTGAACTGAAGTCCAAGCCTATAGAGAACTCACTTTAGATGCACCTATCTTAGTACTCCTAAATTCTTATGTGCTCTCAAGCAAGCATYGAATCCTTAAACACATATCAAAGTTATAAGGTGGTTATAGGTAGGCCTGTCAATTCGGTTCAATAGTTCAGTTATGGTTGAAACCAAACAGTTCAGTCTAATTCGTTTGATATCAGACATTACAGTTTCTAGTTCAGTTTCGGTTGGTAGCAGTTCATTCATTGCGTTTTTACGAGGTTTCAGTTCATTTCAATTTGGGCGGATTGAAACAGTTCAGTTGAGTAACATTCAGGTTCAATGCGTTAAATGATAAACAGAGTTCAGTTCAGGTTCAGTTCAGTTTTGGTTGATAACATTCAGTTCAATTTCGTTGAAGCAAATCAATTCAGTTCAGTTTAGTTTTGGTTGGTATGATTTAACTCAATTCTAGTGAGCCGTGATTCAATCGGTTTCAGTTTTTGGTTTGGTTAACTTGTGTCGGTTTAGATCTAAAATTTAGTTGAAAACGTGTTCAATTTCAGTTCGATTTCGTTGATAACGGGATGAATCCATTCAATTGAATTGGAATCTATCCAGTTAATCGGTTGAAAGTGGGTTGGCTATGAGAACAAGATAAATGTCATTGATTATGGAGTATAAGATATCAAATACCAACTATCAACTCGTATAGATCAAAGTAAACTTCATATATATCGAAGTTATATTAATGATGTCTCACGATCAATACATCTCTATACGGAGATAAATGAATGTATCACAGTCTATCATAGCTAGCTAACCTTTTAACTTCTACGTTAATATATTGATTTATAACGAGTTAAGACACTAATAACCATATCTATTTATTTATATATTTGATCATAACAGGTTAATTATCTGAACAAATCAATAAATGAATACATACATTATCTCTAATTTTACAAGTAGTAAATCACACAATAATAAATTAGAAACAGATAAACTATATATGGAATAGCATTAAACTTTTAAAACAAAATAATATCACAATAATACAATAATACATAAAATCTAGTATTTCTAATTAATCTATCCACAAAATAAAGGTAATACATGCATGGCAATACCAAGACTAACTAATCAATGCAAAAACTAATGCATTCAATGATCCAAGACTAACTAAATCAATGGCAAAACAATGTCATGTCACCAATTATGCTAACTAAATCTGGAACAGCTTAATACCATTCATCAACCATGCTCTTATTCAATCCTTTAGAAGTTGAAGGGAAAATGCTTTTAACATTAGAGGGAAGCTAATGTCATTCATAAAGTAGTTCTATTGATCCATAATTTTACAAATTATTGTACAGTACATAGAAGATATAATCGTTGAAATTAATTTATTAAGATTCAAATAGTTTGTTATTTAATTATCTAGTTTATTTCAGTTTATTTCAATTCAGTTGATTTCAGTTTCGTTTCAATTAATTTTAGTTTCAGTTATTTCGGTTAAGTTTATTAGTTCAATGGATTGCATTTCGGTTAAGTTCGGGTTCGGTTTATTTTGGTTCAGTTACATTCAATATTTATCATTCGTTAATCTCAGTTCAGTATAATTCAGTTTCAGTTTTATGTTAACAGTTAATTTCAGTTTCAAACGTTCTATTCAGTTTCATGTATTTAGTCAGGTTTCAGTTTTATATTACTAATTCATTTCAGTTTGATACATTCAGTTAATTCAGTACAGTCATTTCAGCTCAGTTAATCAGTTAAATATTCAGTTATTTTAGTTCAATTAATCAGCTTAATAACCAATTGAAACTAGTTATAGCAACCATTAGTACGTGTAGAAGCCAAACTTGGGAGTAATACTTTTAGCTGCTTTTGACTTAGTCAAATTAAAATAAAAAAGTGTTTTGTAACTGACTTATTGCTTGGATTAAAACTAATTTTTCAACCAAAAGCTAAAATGCTTCAATGAGCTTTGGCTTGTCAAATAAATACACTTTTACCCATTAGTTTACTTATAATTAGTAATTAATAATTAATAATTATACTTAATAAGTAATAATATAACCAATATTGAAAAAAAACAATTAATCAAATAATTGAATTTAATACACTTGTAATTGTAATTAATATTTATAATTAATTTTATAATAATTTATAATTTAAATTTAACTAATATTACTAATATAAATATTAATAATCCATAATTAACAATAAATATTAATGATACTAACACGGAGTAATATAACATTTTTATAATTAGTAATTAATAATTAATGAAAATAATTAATCACTGGTAATTATAATTGATAATTAATATGAAATAAGAAGAGTATTAGTGGAATATAATATTGATTTCGATAATTGTAATTTTGCATCTTAAAAGCCAACAGCCAAATTTTCCAAACATGTTTTTATCAAGCAATCAACAGCTACCAGTCAAATTTGTCAAACATGTTTTTATCAAACAACCAACATCCATCAACCARTCAAATCAGCCAACAGCTAACAGCCAACAACGAACCGATTACCAAACACCCCTTTATCCAAAAATGTATTACAAGTTAGTACACTCTCCCTCGCTTTTAGTTAAGTTCAATTTCAATGTGAGACACTTGCATGTATTTGCTGGAGACCGCCACATTGAGCTTAGTTCAATGGTATGTCAATATGTCATCCACATATCTAGCTTATTGCAACATACATTCATTTTCCACATGTTTCAAGATCAGACAAGTTAACTATATGGAAATGTCAACAAACCGGCTAAAATGGTCTCATCGTTTCACATAAATTACTAGTTTTTAACTATTTTTAGGGGTTTTGTGTTAAAAATATGGCAAGCTCATGCAAACTAATCTAGTCTAGAAAAAGGTGGATTAAAAAATACTTATAACCATAATCCTACGAAAATTACGTTGTAACACACAACACAATCATTTTTTGAAACAAATTAATGAAAGTAGAAAAATATAGCATTATAATTGGCATAATTTCCCCCAAAATTCCTCCCAACCATTACCATTAATCTCCCCTCTTTCTCTCATTCCAATACCCTAATAACCTCCTATATTCTTTCCATTCTCCTACGTTTTTGGACAAGAAGGGAAGAAAAACACAAGCCCTTTTTAAAATTAATACACTTTTTTTTTTCTCTTTTCTCTCTTCTTCAATTTTTTTATTAAAAAAAATTTAGGAGGGACCTAAGAATTATTCTTGCATGGCTTCTAAATTATGGCTAGTTGTGGTCCTTGTTGCCTTGGTGGTTGTCTCGGAGTCCTCCGCCTCGCTCCATGATTCGACATGGGGACTCTCTAGATTGAGCGTCTCCAATAATGGTGATGGCGGTGTGCTCACGTGTAATGGGCGCATTGGAGCCTGCATTGGTGACGAGGAAGATGAGATGTTCGGCTCTGATGATGCCCACCGCCTGTTGGCCGGCAGGAGAAGGTAATTTGTTGCGTACATTCTACTAGCATGGCTCATGAAGCCATGAATGAATCATGCACGTCTTACGTATTTCACGTCATACATTAAAACATAAATTTAAATTTTTATTTTGACAATGAGTTATTGTAAGGTCATCTCAAATCTAATCTCTCATGCTTAGAATCATTGCGTCTCAACTCTCAATATAAATTATAAATGTTGATCTTACACATTGGGGCCCAATTATTCCTACTCCGTTATTTGAATGCATTTTTACTTGGATCGGAGGATGACAAATACTTTGATCTTCCCATAATTTTGTTGTTGTTTGAGGTATGGATTATGGATAAGGAGCATTATGTTGAAAGAGAAAATCTTATTAACAAAAATCAAGTGCTTCTAATAATGATATATCGCACTCCGTACAACAATAGATATTATTCATACATAACATAGTTGAATCATACCAAACTCAATTTGTCATAATAATTTTTGAATAATCTTACTRTAAAAMCCCACATTTAATGATACACAGGTTCATAAGCTACGATGCATTGAAGAAGAACAATGTACCATGCAGTCAGCGAGGGCGGTCATACTACAATTGTCGTCGTGGCGGAAGGGCTAACCCCTACAGAAGAAGCTGCACCTACATCACTCATTGCGCCAGGAACCTTGGCTAATTGTCACGCTGAATTCGCGTAACAGGCATCATTTTTTTAAACCCCCTATGTAATACTCAAGAGGAATTGTACGATTAACTCTGGATTTACAATCGTTGTACTTTTTAATCCTATCTTATTCATTTTCACTTTCTACGAAAAATTTATGATTTTATAGTATTTATTTATATTCATGGCTTTTTATGTACTGCACAAATTATTTGCAAATAAAGAAAAAAAAAAGTTAGTGTACATCAAACTTTTGCTCTTCTCGGCTACTGAAGAAGCTAAATAGAAAAACTTCCATAAAAGCATGTCCGTTCATCGTCCCTGAAAATGGATTAAATTTTACATGTTCGYGTTGAATTGTGGCGATGGTGGTGACAGTTTGTCCCATGGATTGATGAACAATATCAAGGTTCATATGACGAATAGGGCGTACAAATAATTATGGAAGCTGCATCATATAAACATTAAACAAAAAGGTTTCGATAGAACCCGGAAAATCAGATAGACATTCCAATGAATTCATGTAAAATATGAAGCAAGTTTTGTCCAAATTTTCAATGAAACATTTTAATCTGTCTTTCCTCAAATACATAAGTGACATAAGTTACATAGCCCATCTCTTCTGCACTGAAAGAGGGTTAAATTGTCCAAAAAAAACAAAAAGAAGAAAGTAACTTAGAATAACAAGGCAAGTCTTGCTTGAATAAGATGCTTGAATTAATATCTAATCTTCTTGATCCATCATACTTTAAAAAGCTCAACAGAAATTACTTACTGCTTAAACTCCGAGATGTACATTTTCTAATAAACTCTAGAAGCTACAACAAAAAGCCAATCGCTCGTATGATCTTTTACTTCAAAAAAACCACCATCTCCGCTGCCTTGATTTCCTCTGCAAAAGGTTAAATATCATCATAAAACCTCAGTCGTTTGTGACAAAGAAAGATGACCAAGAGGACAACCTGAAACATCTCTATAGATGAAATACTAGSAGTTAAAAACGATAATGAAACTCTAGCTTTTAAACTAATTAACCCCAGACCAATTCCAGTTAAACTTGGCGAATAAAGTAAGCCTTAATGAACTTAAGAGAATTCACTCACAATTCGGCCAAAAACCAATGACTGTAGTAAATGAACTACTGAGCCATGTTTTGAGTACAGTAAACTGGCCATAGTCACAATAGGCAGCCTACGAAGCCAAAACTACTAGCGTAGTCAATACACATTAGAAAATGAGTGTTTTCCCATCAACTGTCCATCTCAATATTACTCATACACTACATTGCATAGCAAGACACTATACTCTATAGCTTAGCTAAACAACAGTTTAAATTTTCAGTTATAAGCTTTTACAATGTTTTTTCAAACCTATTTGAGATGAGCCAATTCTCCCTCCCTCCCTCCTCCCTCTTGTTTTCAATTTCCAACACACGGCACAAAATAAAAATACCAATCATGTACCAACATATTATAAAGTGTAGTGCAAATAACTTAAACATCATTTTCAAAGTACTTCTCAAAAATGCTAGTAGATTACAAACAAATTCCTACAGTCTCATTTAAGCCCTTTAAACAGAAATTCAGAATTTAAAATTTGCTGAACTTTTTTCTACATATCAAAATTATAGTTGGACCATTTTTCAACATCCTATATCATAGCATACTTGTTTGAACAAATTGGGTGGTCAGCTGACCTTGCCTTTTTCACACGTCCCATTGTTAAATTTTGCCAACAAGGAGCAGACATAAGAGGTGATTATTTGTAATTAGGTTCTGTTTGGAAGCGCATAAAACATTTTCCACGAAAACTGTTTCTCTATTTTTTAATTTTAATTATTTAGTTTGCAAATAGGTAAAACCATTTACCGTATGAGTAATATCCTCAATAATGGAAACATTGAATCTTCAACATGATAAGGAAATTGTTTCCCTTCTTTTCCTTACCTCCCTTGTACACTCTTCTAAGTCCTCTCACTACCTCCAAAGTCCAAACTTTCCATTTCATTTGCCCTTTTTTTCATCAACAATGTAAAACTAATTTTGCAATTGTGTTTTCCATTGTACGGAGTAATTATTCAGCATGGTAATTATTTTCCAAGAAAACCAATTTACTTTAAAAATATTTTACACCTAACCAAACGGAGCCATAAGATCACACAACCAAAGACATAAGAATTACTCTCCAACTGAACAAGAGGGTTCCTCCAGGAACAATTTCAATTTCAAACTCATCTTCATCTTGATGAGTGAATCAGTGATATAATTGCCAAAAAAAATATTCTAAAACAAACCTTTTTATCCTCAGCCGGTGGATGCATGATGATTGGTTGAGAAAGAGTCTCAACATTCTGAATGTATGGTTGCACCTTCTCTTCCATAATCTCGTTTAACTATGCATCAAAATGTGACAAGATAATCAATAAGTAAACATGTTTCTTTTAATACTTTAGGGGAGAATGCCAAAGAGGGGTGCAAGAAGCTCAGGATACACAAACTATAACCTTGCCAAAACTAATATGAAGTATTGTGTTGGAAAAGAATGATAAACAATGTCCGTATTTTTGTCTCAACGGATACGTCTAGGGGCAAGAAATGTCAAGCAATACTAAAAAATATACCCAAGGCTATGAACAGGGAAATAGCAAGCTGCAAGCCCATTAACACAAGTTACAGGTCATTCTTTTCATGTTCTACTACAAAAAAATCTTGATGGATATTACAATTGCAGCCTAATAGAGAAACCTACTGACTACTAAAAGTGACAAATGGAATGGTGACACTAWAAACTTCATATTGTACAAAATAACAACATTTGGGGAAAAAAATAAAAAACTACTACTAATTCCACGTACTGCAAGTTCAATAAACCAAACAGTCCAACCGTTGCTGGCTTGCAGCATAAAGAGTCGGTATAAGATATGAGACGATGYGATACTCCCCTCYAGTATACTATATAAGTCATTAGCTGATATATTCAACCAACATATAAGATGATCTACTTTACCAATGCAACAATAAAAARCACTTTTCAATAAATAATATCATTACTCCAGAAAACCTATAACTAAATCTTGACAATATTACAGAAAGGAGCCGTGCTTTTCAATTAATCATTTTCAAAATAAACATTCTTTGTATAAGTACAATGAATTTCAAGTTCTTTATACCATCTACATCATGAACTATCAAAATATGGAAGCCAAAATTTCAATGTTATYGAATGGGCCTATATGTATGAAAAATAATTTTAATGTTATACTCCCTCCAATTCTTAAAGTTCTACTAGTTTTTCACGCAAACCATTTTTTACCATTAATATCCTTAATTGTGGACTGATAATAATTATTCAAATTAGATATCCTAATAGTGTTCATTGAGACAAATTAAACAAAACCCTACATGACTATGTTTAACTTATATATTCRGAGAAAAATTGTGAACAATGTCGAGATTTCAAACGTATACAACTTTGAGGAATGGGGGGAAGCATRATTTGGATAAGATGGATTAAAAAAGAATCCTAGAAGAATACACCAGCAACAAGGAAAGAAGAAAAGGACACTTTCACCACTGTAATACTAGCTGGCCAATCTTACTACTGTGCTAAATCAACCCACCAGCCSATGCCACCTGTTCAATTGACATGTKCAAGGAGGGGAGGGAAGGGAAAGATTGAAAATGTAACATAATTCTGTTGGCAAGTGGTATGCTCTTCCTTGGGCAAAGAGTATTAGGCAACAAAGTAATTCTGCAATATAATTAGTAATGGAGAGAACTGAGAAGTGATGTCATGCATAGATAGCAGAAAGAAAGGAATAGGGGGCATGCCCGAGATCAGAATACTGTGATGATTTCATAGTATCATTTTACAACTAATTTACAAGTTAATCTAATGATCTCATAGTACTATTTAACAGCTATTTTATCAGGTACTAATGCTACTTAAATAACTTCATAGCATCAATAACTTTGTTTTACCACTTTCATAGGTTTCACCACTGTATTCCTAATTAACCTATCATAACATGGTATCAGACTATCAACATTTAGCTGGTCCTCCATTCAGACATCTTGGCGGCTTCAACACTTTGCTAGCTCATACATTGAGTACCCATTTTATAGAGCTACCTCAACCAAGATCTTTCAATCATTGACCAACCAAAAAACTAAGAGAAAAACCAGAAGTTGAAGTGTCTGACTTTTTTTTCCTTAAGAAAATAAATATAAAAATGGAACAGCTAGTGTTGAAGCTAATGATCCAACGTTAGTAAACGTAGCAGGATGCAAGGTTAGTTGGCAATCTTGCCATATTACTTTAGTACTGCACCAGTATATCTAATTCAGCCTACGCATGGTTAAAAATAAGTGAAGATCCAGGATAGGAAGGAAACTGAAAATTTTCATTAAATTGAAGTAGCAGCAACTGAAATATCGTCTAATATAGGGTAATAAAGGGAATTTGGTAATATCAAGAACAATATGTCTCAACTGTTAAGATCAATTCAGCTTCCAATTAGACCAACCTTATTTTGCCGCCATTTTGCTTCCCACTGCGCATCCAAGATTTTTTCAGCAATCTCCCTTTGAGCATTAAGAAGAACAGTCATCTCATTCTGCTTCTTTGSATCTTTAAGGTCATCCTTGCTCCAAGAAGATGTGTCCAATGGAAGATCCAATTCCTATAATGGGATTTGGGAAACAATCAAAACACTACATAACACAGACAATTGTGCTTCAACCATATGCTTTTGACCTTTACGTAAACTTGTGCGCAGTGAGAAAGAGCAGATTGATTTTGTGAAAAATAGTGGTTTTAGGCAGTTGTTTAGTCTAAAAAMAACAGGTTCACTCATCAGATGAGGAAAGAGATAACTACAGCAGCCTTGCATAATATTTTCAGGAAAAAAACCCAGCAGTCATCACAATATTCTCAATGAATGTTCACTTAGACGGGTGCCAGCTTAGAAGGAGAATTTAAATWCTTATATTTACCAACAGAAGACATGCTTAAAACCCATGCACTAAAAATTCTTCTTACCACATAAAAAGATAAAAGAAAAGGAAATATAAAAACACTATTAGATGTCAAGTAATACTAGCCTACAAGGACTTCAGGTTCACAATGAATGACAACTAGACTTAGACTACCGCATCCAATTCCACTTATATATGGTTGATACATGTACCTACTATCAAGAACAAAGATTGGTTACAATGTAAACAATTTCATACTTACACCCCAATCTTTTGGTCGTGGGGGAGGATCGAGCTTCATAACTTCCATCTCGATTGCTTTTTTGGCCTTGTAGTACGGAATATTTTTTATGACTACAGGGTCATCTCTAGCTCGGGCAGGATCAAGGGTGAYTAAGGCCTGTCATCGAAAAAGCACAGAAACATTCTTTTTCTTAATAAAAAAAAAGACAAATAAAATAAAGATACAATTCTAATAATCATAATTATAATAATTGTGGAAAAAGGAGAGTAAGTTAACAATGCATGATTTCATTACCTTCATAGTTCACCTACCTATTCTTCACTTTTATTACTTGTAACAATATGGTACCAATATACCTCTTATTTAAAATGGTTACAAGAGTAAAAACAGAGTAGGAACAAAATATGGAAATCTAGTAATTCATGCCCAAGCCAAGCTTCAAATGAAGTCAAACATAGGTTCGAGCTGCTTGAATTAAGTGTTAAAATCTATTGCAGGAATTCATACTTTAAGTGATTAACCTTACTGAAGCTTGCCTTGTATCACTCATTAGTAAAGGTGTCAATCTCCCCAGACAATGTAGAAAGAGAGCAATACGTCAACCATCACATAAAGGCAGAATCAAAGAGCATAATTACTGGGAGCTTTTGGCAAACAAGTAAAACTAAAGAAGAAAAGTTTCAAATTAATATGTGTCAAGCACTAGAGACAATGATGAGGGCTAAAGATACCATGACACCAAAAAAAAGGTTGACTCAAACAGCAGTCTTGTGTTAGAAAGTACCATAATTTTACAAATAAAAAAAAGTTGCCACTAAATCAAAACTAATTTAAAAGAGCTTACCGCACATGAATAGTGCAAGTCCATATGATATTAGTAGTTGAGATGAGAGTAAYATACTCCCTCCGTTTTTTTWAAAAAAAAAATTGTTCCACTTTCCATTTTGGGATGTTTTTATAAAGTTTTTCCAAACCAATTTAAAAATAACTTACATAATTTTTACCTTTTTTATTTACTCTGACATTAATGAATTACTTTTTCTAAATTCGACCTTCATTAGTTCACCCAATCTACTCACCCAAAATTATTTTTCCCCAAAAACATTTATTCACACAATTACTCTTTTACCTCACTTACTCAACTATTTTATTAACTTACTCAATTATTTTATCTAATTCAATCAACTCTTAAACAACGTGTCAAATTGGTAAGGARCATCTAATAAAAACGGAGGGAGTACTAATTTGTGGTTATACTACAAACTGTCACTCTTGATTAAGTGGGGTAGCCACTGCTGCAAAGAATACCTCACCGCGGCGCAGGGTTTTGTTGCTTAGGAAAGTACATGGTCCACCTACAAACATCCTAAAGAAGACATCAAACCTCAACAACTCCCCACACTTGCCTTCTCTCTCTTTCTCTCTCTCTCTCTCTCTCTCTCTCTCTCTCTCTCTCTCTTTCTGCAAAAATTTGATTTACAGACATGAGGGAAAACCCTTACTTGTTGTAATTGTTCCCAGCCCGGCTGCCGTTGAGCCACTACGTCTCGCAGATGATCATAACGCATCGACTCCTACAAAAAAGGAAGAAACATTATATCAAAGAACAATTGGCAAAAGGTTATTTGGAACCCATGAGAGAGATTAATGCTATATGTAACAATGAGCTGTCGAACATAGAAAAATAAGGCACACAATAATTATACCCTCCACAATATTCATTCAAGTCCCTTTAAAATTTAAAAAATTTGAACTGTGAAGTAAAAACAAGTGTACTCTGTACTTTTATTTGAAACTAGTTCTAAAACCAGGCATTTCCCATGTTAATTATGACATATTTTCAAGTATAAGTTGGTTTAATTTATTTTAGAAATATAGGTTATAATCATGATATGAAAATGAATGTTAACTCAATTGAAATTTTCAATATTACGCTTAAAATTGTTAAATTATATGTTGTTAAGGTTTTTTATAAACACTTGTGTATTTCATAAAATATATATTATTCTTAAAATTTGGAGGGAAAATTTTCAGTACTTTTRTGCCATGTCTCCCTTCTTGGTTCTATTTTGGTATCAAGTGGATGATTGAAATCTAAAGTCAAAGTAGTTGAAGATAAAAAGGCACAAAGAGAGGTGGATATTAGAACTTATTTATGCAATAACWAAGTATCCTAGATAACATAAYCACGAAGATTACAATAGATGGATACTAAATGTACTCTCTCTTAATGATATTGATATTCCACATAGTTAAACCACCTTAATGAATTAAAAGTTGGTTTAGTTCAGCCATAGAATTTACAAACTAACCCTCAATTTTCATATGAAGAACAAAGAAAAAAGAAAATTAAAATTATGTAATAAAACAAAATCAAAGCTACATGTTCTTATGTTATAAAGAATGACTGAGTTTAATCAAATACACAAGAAGCAAACATCTCAAACCTTGTATTGCCACCAAATTTTCTGTTTGATTTCATCATCGAAGTTGAATCCACCCACAATCTGTGGCATCGTAAGAAGCCAAAAGGCAGCAATGCTTGGATCTTTCATGCTATGGACAATGTGCTGCAGAAAAGAGCATCAACAACAATATCAGTTAGCAAGTTTATTCAAAAAGCATCTCATCTACTTCAATTTTGTAAATGGTTGGCAAAGATGCCATACAACTACTTCATAACGGATAAAACAAGGTAGTTAACATCCATGCTATAACTTGTCATCAGCAATCTAATAAGTTCCTTTTAAAATACAAACTCTTGATACCAATCAAAAGCATGAGTATTCTACTTGTAAACATAAACAAATGACAAATATGGGAGACTAATATACAAACAAGCCCTATATAGACCACCAGCTTGTTTSGATATCAAGGGAAGGCTRGAAGRGGAGTAAGAGATGCATTTTTGTTTTTTTGGATAGCAATTGAGGGAATCACAAAGATCAAATTCGAAATCTCAAACGACAAGCCTCTTCATTCTTCAACTCCCATCACCACCAACTCCAAATTTACCACCACCATCACCACTGCCTTACAAACCATCATTATGTTTTCAACTTCTCGAACCTCACTTCTCTTATTTAATAATAGACAAGAATTGTCATTTGCCAGAACAATGAAGGGAGTGGACTTTTGTTTTTTCCAACGGCATCAGAAAACCTCAGAAAGCACACCACCACCCCATCATTCTCTCTAAATTTCAAGCCTTATGTAGTAAGTTCAAAAATTTATAGTATCTGAGAGTGAGGGATAACTCAGTTTGTTAGAGATTCTCTCCCCGTTCYAGGAAATCTTRRGATCAATTCTCATAATTCTCATCCCYGCCCTTGTGACTCTTTAAATACAATAAATCTATAGTATCCAAGTTTTACAAAAACAGATTCAAATATACGATACACTATTGTTATATCACTAAGTATGTGACAAGTTACAAGTGTATTGGTGTGGAAAGGATGATATCAAATCAAAACAATAACAATGAAAGATCACAGTATCGGCTTTTCTCAAAAATCACRGATAACTAGCTAATTCATATAATTGCATCTAAAATAGTCATAAAAATAAAATACTCCCTCTGTTTCTTTTCTTTTTAGTGGCAACTTTGAACATGACACATACTCCTAGGCAAAATTTGGTTGTGAGTGTGAAAGTGAAAGAGAGAGAAAGTGAGGCATGTGATTAAGAGAGATATAGGAAAAATGACATGCAAAAAAGGAAAGAAAAATAGTTGCCACTAATTTGATATTTCCAAATTTGGCAAAAGTTGCCACTAAAAAGAAACGACGGAGGAAGTATAAAAAGATTAATGCTCCAGAAGTTAAACAGTGCTGGTCAAAACAATGTCATCCTGCAACATAAAACATATTGCAAATGCAACAAGAAATATGTATATGCTAAARKGAGAACAAGAGCACAAGGCATCACGTCAAGGACTTATTTAKTTTTTTTATTTWTTTTATTTGTCTCGAGATAACATTCCTTTCTGCAAGTTCAAGATCATAAGAACAGAATYAGCGTTGCAATTGCAAGAAAGCAAGATAGGATACAATATCGTGATTCTTAGAAACTAGGAAATCCCCTGCAGTACCTTTATGATGAGAACAAACAGTTATGTAGCTAAGCCCTAAGCACGAAGATGAAGAGCTATAAGCCACCACTTACTTCATAGGGATAATCCATTTTCTTCAATACATTGTAGGCTTGCCATGGAGGCTCCATAATCTGAAAAGAAAAACACAAGGAAAGAGAATGGGAATAAGAAAGACTGGCATAAATGCTGGCCTTCAAAAATCGCCCATCTAACAAAAAGTAATTAGTCAGAGTTATTTATCGTATACTCAAATGAAGAAGGAAGAAATAGTTAAGAGAGTCACTAAAAGGCTGATCCTGACAAACAGCATCAAGGCCCCAGTAAGATTGGTTCCATTGTTCCAATCCTTGAGACATGACATTCAACTCATTCAGTCACCCAAAAAACATAAAATTTGAAACTTTGTCTAGGTTGGATTTAACCCATTTAAAACTCAGTCACCTAAAAATTTCAAATTGTCTCCCAAGATCACATTCATCTAGTTCAATTGATGTTACACCCAGTAATCACAGATTACGGGCTATGAACAAACATAAGGACTGTCATGCAAAAAMCATGAACTGTCTTTGTGGAAAGGWTATATCTTTGCAATGTATGAATGGTACACTCCCTCCGTAACGTAAAACTTGTAACACTTTCTATATTTGGGTGTAACAAAAACTTGCAACAATTGTACAACCTTCCTCATTTGGTAAATTATTAATGCCAACATTACCATATTTTTGGGACCACTTTTKCTAATTGTTTTGTCTTTTTCTTACCATATTATTTTCCTCCTTTTATTTTTGGGACCACTTCACTAATTTACTACCTAACCCACTATTAGCTTATTTTGCATTGAGAAGAGTGCTAATACAATTGTTGCATTTATTCTGTTACGTAGGCAGTATATACTTACTATTCAGCATGATAATTATAGGGTTTTTCTCCATTCTAGCACATCTACTTCGTGCTCGTCACCGTCTCAGTGATACACAAAATTGTCTAGGCTCTGTATCTGAGATTTAAAGTAATAAAATAGAGCGTATTGAGTCACTGCCATCATAGGAGACTTGATCAGGTTGTTTACACTAGTTTCAGAAGAGACCTCCGGAATCATCACTCCTTTGGTAAAAATATAATTCACCTCCACYGGAGAAAATGGAGTGTTTCAAGTTTCAATYGATTTAAGCTTATGGTTAATAAGTGATCTTATGTTATATACTCCAGCATTCATCTAGTTAACACAATGAAAAGAATTAAAATCCAATGGAAAAAATCTGTATTCTTACAAGCTTTGTAATGTAGGAAATAATTTTTTTTATTCTGTATTTTGTACAGCTTTTTCCTCGTTCTTAAAATTATCCTTCTTTCCTCAGTAATTCAGTACCTCAACCTCAGGAGCAGTTTACATGCATTACTGGACGACATTATCAACTCCAGATGTCTCCTTTTCAGACTAATATACTGAAGGACAACAGAGTAGGGAAAAAAATACAGGATACCATTTYGGCTCAGAAGAATTGTTATTAGGTTTATAATAATATAAATCRACTGCACAATTTGATCATTCAATTAATCATGCTTGTTAAATTTAACTTTATGTCCAACTGTGGAAGAATTAGTATTTATCCACCAATCATAGTAGCTGGGAAATGTGCAGCCCTTCCTGTAAGCTGCTCAGTAGTTTATGAAAAACATAACAAGTGTAGTTATTTTAGAATCAATAGCATTATAGCAAAGAAAGGTTGAATTTAAAGTAGTAGTTATCCTTATTACCTTTCTCCRGACGAATCATGCAGGAAAAAGAAATGAGTGTACCCAAACAACAATTAACCAAAATATGGCTAATAAGCAGAAGTTGGAATGGAGTGTAACAAGAGATAAGGAATTGATCAAACAGTAAGGCACTCACATCATCAGCAGAAATTCGAACTTGTAATTTGTTCTTGCATTCGGTGCATTTCATCACACCCTGGAACAACACAGAAAAGTTCCACGGAATGAATGGAGCCTCAATATAGCGGGTAAAATACTGGATCATGAGATCGAGAATTTTTTATAAACTGTGATGCACTTTATATAATTTAAAAAGTAGACCTAAAAAGACCCTGAAAAATGACATGAAAAAGATAGTTAGACCCAAACATAAAGAWCAACTTCCATAGTAAGAGGTCATACTGTTCCATCGCAAGTAGGACAATCCTTCGATGGTAGAGGTGTATGTAGATCAATGGCTGAAGAAAAGTGAACAAGCTCAGCTTGATTATTGGCAATTGCATCAGCAACTGACTCTGCAGTTGGTTTTTCTCCTCTGCCAAGCAAGTCATCATAGATAGTCAGAATGACTGGTGACATTTACAACAATGAGTGCTTACTAAACATTGTAAGAAGTTMGAAACCAWGAGGCAAAGGTCAGGACTACCTCTTCGAATTGTAGCTTTTTACTTGATAATGTACATGTCCAGTGCCTCTGCACATAGTGCATCGTAATGCCTGCCATCCATTACAAGTTCGGCAGTTTCTACAATAGTAAAGGAGAACAGAACAATATGATGTGTTAGAAGAGTATTACTTTTGACCATAAAAGCACAGATTGCCATCCGAGTAACATTCAGATGGTTTAGACAACCAAAGCATTAAAAGGTTCTAAGCTTTAGGCTTAGATATCATTTGATCAAATAACCATAATAAAGGGTGCAGGAAGATTCAGTTTAAAAAATCAAAACAGACAAAAGATTGATGAATGAAGACAAATGTTGATTTTGGGAGAAATTTTAGGTATTGTTAATAAGGCGAGATTCCAAAAAGACCTTTAAAGATTCCCATGAGAAAAAGAGTCTGGAAAAGTAGATAAAGTTGAAATAGCCATAACAGGGAACACTTATTTCAGGCATGGATATCATAGTTGATATCCAATCGAAACCTTTTCCGACTCCCTTCTTAGAAAAAAAATTGGACAATTTAACCACAATAGCATAAAACATATACTATGATTCGCACAACTAAGAAACATGAGGTAGAATTTTGGCACCTTTGACATATCACCTTCTTCCCAAGCTCTAGTGCTATATCCAAAGAACCCAGAGTGGCAACTGCCTGAGAGCATTGCAAATTAAATATTATCAGAGACATACATCTTTTAGACCTCCAGTGAGTAATTAAAGAAATTCATCCTACACCAACACAATAAGTTTTTTTCTAAATCTTTAAAATCAATTTAAGCGATCCCTCTAGCAAGATTGCTAGCACCGAGAAACTCCTCATTACTGTAAGGCTGTCAGAAAAAAAAAAAAAAAAAAAAAAAAAAAAAAAAGCTTCTCTGTAGAGCAACAACACAAAAAGAAAGAAAAGAAGCACATGAAACAAGTGCAGGAAAACAACCACACATGAAGGAGGCAATAAGAACTCGCAATACAAAGTATGAGTCAATAACCATACAAAATACAGCCAGATTACATAGAATTGCAAGAGTGTCTTTTTGTTGAATCATTGTATGATTTTATGCAATTATTGTTCCACATTAATAAAAGTGAAAAGGAACAGGCCCTTATAATATATGAATTAACTTCCTTCTTTGATTAAATAAGACGGGGATGGACCCACATTTTTCTTATAAGTGGTCTAAACGTGCACGTCTTGATCATTTTGGTTCTTTGCAACCCCCTTTTGGATAAGGCTTTGAATTGGTAGATCTGATTGACATGATTCGATAAGATCTACATTGTTGGGCATGGATGAAACCCTTTTATAAAAGTGAAAAGGAAAAGGCCACCTTATAAATATATAATTTACTTCCTCTTTTTTTTTAAGTAATACGGGGATGGAACCCCACTTTTTCTTATAAGTGGTCTAAACTCACCTCTTGATCACTTTTGGTTCTTGTAGCCAACCCCACTTTTGGGATTAAGGCTTTGATTGGTAGATTGATTGAATGATTCATAGGATAACATACATTGTTGGGCATGGATGAAACCACTAGTTAAGCTTCAAAAAAAAGGAGTTAGGAACCCATAAACTCAATTGCCCAACTATGGTTTTGCTCTTGTGAATGTGGTTTCTTCCAATTCTTAGGCTTAATCATGGGGAAGAAGAAGAAGAAAATAAGCTATACACCTATCTCTAAGGATGAATTACGCAGCTTATTCTCCTCTAATTCTTCTCAATAGCACAAAAAAGGATCGTTTTTTGCTTCGAAGCCTGCTGCCCAGTCAACGCACATCACGCCAACAGCTACCTCGTCTGGGTTGAGTTCTGGACTTCGTGAAGGCCATTCAGTGGCTATTACGAGCCCCTCTCAAGCTGGGGCAGGCTGCTAGACGCGATGCCACTCCTTCCCTTCATCCCAGGAATGCACGAGATCCTGAATTTCACGCTGAACTTTCTGCAGTTTCTGAGATGTGCGAAATGGCTTCTGTTTCGTCTTGTGAGGATGACGATGATGCCCAGGCTTGTTCTGGGCTGGGTTCTGGTTCTTTGAGCCTTCCTCGATGTCTTCTTGGGCCTGAGATTCAACCAGCAGCAGCAGAGGCCGCACCTCAGGTAGCAGGTTCTATTCTTGCGCAACCTGAGTCGAATGCTTTGTGTTCTAACTTTAGGGCTGTGTTAGATGTTGGGCAACCTTCCAATGATAGGGGGGGAACGTTCTATGGTGGTTTATGAGCCTAGTGATGCTGTGGGTGAAGGCAAATTGAAAGAAAAGACTCATGATTTTGCTGCCCAGAAGGTGTTCGATGAAATGCCACAACCAAATTCTGGGTTTAAAGCTCATGAATCATGATTCTAGCTCGGTTCGGCCTATCCCTTCGCCTTTGCAGCGTGCTAACAGTACCAAGGGACCTTCTCCTAGCACCCTCACCTCAAAGGGGATGTCCTTGGAGTTTATGGCCCCTAAAGTGGTGGATGGGAA